>WSTK01000511.1:0-23465 GCA_019616945.1 Ceratobasidium sp. 414
TTAATAACCACTTAGTAAGCATCATTAAGCGCCGGTATGGTACGGTACAGAACGTAAGGTGTAAAGGTCTGTACAGTACTGGGTCATGTGACTGATTACGTAAAGGTCGTTGGTTCGAGTTGCAGTCAGTGAGGCATTTAATTGGATGGCTCACGACAAAACTGGTTGAAAGAAAGGATTTGTATCATTAAGTGCTTCAAAGATTCCCCACACCTATCAATTGCTTCAAATTGCTTTAAAGATTCCCCCATGTCTTATAAGCACTTTAAATATTCCCCTATGTCTTGTAAGCACTTTAAAGATTTGGGGATGTCTTTAAAGCCTTGATAAGGCCTGGCTTTGCCTTATAATGCCTTTATTTGGCTGGTAGCTTGGCTTTTCAAAGCTTTAAATGCTAGCTATTTGGTCTTTAAATGCCTTTGAATGCTTGGCTGGGTGGCCTTTAAAGTGCTTTCAAGCCCTTAATGGTCTTAAGATGGTTTATGAGCCAAGGAACATGTATTTCCAATTGGACACCTGAGCCAGTTGGTTCAACCAGGCTTACTTGCACAGAAGGGCACAGCAATAAATGTATTCAGATACTAAGTGTACATGTACAGCACATGTGCTCAGCAAAAGCACAAAATCAGGCAAGTTGGGCAAATTAAAGTGCTCAATACTCCCCTTGCACACATCTGAGGGCACAGTGCCATTGAGCCCTTGATGAAGGTAGCCACGGAAGGTCATGTAGTCCAAGAGGATGTTGAGTAGGCATGCCATCGGTGGGGAGATGAGTACACAGTGACCGTCCTGCTTGAGCTAGCCAAGCAGCTTGTCAAGCAACACCATCTTGCCATTGTTCATGACCTTGGCCATGGTTTGCTGGGCCTGGTGGGAAGACCTGTTGTGAAGTACATGCTGTGCCATTCTGGCTGGTCGGGGTACCAGACAGATGTGTGGGGTGGACCCCTTGACTGAGGTGCAAGTGCGCCCAGCGTGGGACAGCCCAGGTGGGCAAGGGAGCAGCAGGCGACAAAGGGAGCAAGCAGGTGAGTGAGCAAGTTCAGACGAGTGCGAGGGCAGTCAATGGCGCTGGAAAGTGTAAGTGAGGACGGGCACTAGAGGGCGAGTGTGGGTGTAGGTGGATGGGCGAGGGCAAATGGGCAGTCGTGTGTGTGCCCAGGAGAGTGTGATGCTGTGGGCAGGCATGGGCAGGTGAGTGTGGGTGTGGGCGAGAGAGAGGGTGGCCGTGGGTAAATGAGCAGTGAGCGGCAGGCTGAGATTGGGAGATGGCAGGTGGGCAGGAGTGAGAGTGAGTGAGACGCGATGTGCGCACCTAGTGTGGGACAGTCGAAGTGGGTGGGCGGGCAGGCGAGCGAGCAGGCCAGTATGGTTGAGGGCGAGGGCGTCAATGGCACCACAGGGTGCAGGCAACGATGGGCGCAGATGCACGAGCAAGGGGTGTGGTGAATGGGCGCAGAGTGAGGATGAGCGTGAGAAGGCACTCAAGCAAGGGTGCACGAGATAGTGTGTGTACACGAGGTGCAAGCGGGCCCGGTGCGGGAAAGCCGAAGTGGGCGAGGGCGGTGAACGGCGCCGGAAGGTGTAGCGAGGACTGGCACGAGCGAGCGCGGGCATAGGCGAATGAGCACAGGTGTGGGCGCAAGAAGGTGGGCAGGCAACCGACCAACCGGGTCAGTGCAGGATGAGCGCGCCAGAGTTGAGGCTGATCAAGTGCGTGGGAGAGTAGACACGGGTGGGGGAGCGGGGCGTGGGTGGGCATGAAAGTGAGGACGAGCGCGGGAGAGTGCGGGTGGGTGAGCAGGAGTGGTTGGGCGCAAATGTGTAGGCTGGCCGAGGGTGTGGGTGTGCAAGCCGGGGCGTGGGCAAGTGAGGACGTGAACACGAGTGCACCCGGTGTCAGGGAGCGCCAGTGGGTGGGCAAGTGTGGGTGTGCGCCAGCAAGTGCAGGCGTAGGCAAGCGGATGGTGAGCAGCGGGCGAGAGATGGGGAATGGGCCGGGGAGATGGTGTGCACGTGCCAGGGAGAGCGTGACGCTGCGGGCAGAGGATGAGAGCAAGAGAGTGCTCCGCTGCAGTGGTGTGCGCATGAGCGCGGGAATGAACATGGAAGAAGGCAAGGGTGGACAGAGGGGAGCTATGAGTGGCAGGGGTAACGTGGTTAACTGGGGGGCTTACCGGGGATATGGCCATAGTGTGCAGGAGGGTGGGCGAGGGTGAGCGGAAGCAGGACTGTGTGCACACAAGCAGTAAGTGGCAGAGGTAATGGCATTGTGCAGGGGCTTACCTGCGGCTGAGGCAATTGTGGAGCGGCGCGTGCAAGCGTATTCTCGCCGCTTGCACGTCCCTCATCACACTCATTGTTGCTAGTCTGCCCTCCCTGCTGCTCATACGCCCTTCCCACTGCTTCCTGACATTTGCAGCAGCTTGTGTGCCTCTTGCACTGCTCCCTGTCACAGTGGCAGTGAGGCGAGAGTCGCCAAAGTGGCATGTGATCTGTCACCTTGGCGATTTTTTCACTTCAAGCTCCATGCCCTCAACTTGCCTCAACACCCACACTGTCAAGAAACTAAACACACCCACAGTGCCCCTGATCATTGTGCCTCTGGTGCGATCCCCTGTACCACTACTTCATCCACCTTGAGCATGCAAAGGGAGTTGTTCGCGCCGCCCACGACCACCGCCTCGGCAGCAGGTAAGCCCCCACCTGACATTGTTCCCTCCACCGCTTACTGCTCACGTGCACACAGTCTCACTTGCGCCTACCCTGCCTGCGGTGGTCATGTCTCAGGTAAGCCCCCCACCTAACTGCATAACCCCTGCCACTCACAGCCCTTGCCTACGCGGTTGCTGACCCTCACTCCTACACATTCATGCCTGCACTGTGCCCACATGTTCACGCCCACACTCGTTCACCCCCACCCGTCTTCCCGTGCCCATGTGCACGTTGCTGCTGTGTCACGCACTCTTCTCCTTGCTCTCGCCTGATTTCGCACTTGGCCGACCTTGACTCTGGCGTGTTTGGACCCATCCTACACTGCTCGCCCACCTTGCCTGTGCTCGCCCCCTGGCCCTCACACGCCGTGTTGCTCACTCGCCCGTTTCCATTCTCCTGCCTCCTCGGTCGGCCTCACCCTCTCTCCCATGGCGTCGTGCTCCCTTGTGCTCCTGCTCGCTCCTGCCCTTTCTCTCCCTCTATCCTGTGTGCATGCTGTGCCACTTGCATGCCCCTACGACTGCACTCATTCGTCCACCTGCACTCATTTGCCCCTGCTTGTCTGCCTTCTCTCACTCATGCACACGCTGCTGTGGCATCACACCCTCACTGGCACGCACACGCACACGCACACGCACACGCACACGCACACGCACATGCACATGCACATGCACATGCTGTCTCGCTCGCCCGTCCCACTCCCCGTCTCTCACTCGCCACTCACCGCTTGTTCACCTACGCCCGCCCACACCCGCCCACACCCGCCCACACCCGCCCACACCTGCCCACACCCACACCCACCCACTCACTGGCACTCTCTGACATGGGGTGCCCTCACCCTTGCTTGCCTGTGCCCGCCCCATTCGCTTGCCTGCCCTCACCTCATGCACACATGCCGTCTCGCGAGCACTCGCCCATCCGCCCTCTCGCCCTCTCACCCTCGCCCGCCGCGTCGTGCCTTTCCAGATCACACACACACAATCTCATTCACCTGGCCCACTACCCCTCTATTACCTGTGGCTCACCACTCGCTTGCCCATGCCTGCACTCGCTCACTCGTGCCTGTGCCCACACTCACCCATGCCTGCACTCGCTTGCTTGTGCCTGTGCCCACACTCGCCCACTCACTTCTGCTCTCCTGTGCTCACTCACCCATTTCCACTCCCCTGTGAGCTTGCCTCTTTGTTACACGCTCGCACTCGCGTTCATTCACTCACACCCGGGTTTGCTCACCCATCCGCCCGTGTTCGCTCTCCCAGTGTCCGCCTAATGCGTACATGCCATCCACTGCCGTGTCACTCTTGCCTTAACCCTTGCCCTTGCCCTTACCCACGCTGGCACGGATGTCATCCTGCTCCCTTGGCCCACTCACAGGGTGTGCCTGCCCTCCTACCAGCTCTCGCTTGTACGCGCCCTGGTGCCCACTTCCCACCTCCATACCCATCTCGCCCACACTCCCACCCACTCTCTCCCTCCTGCTGGCCCCTGTCTTGCACTTGGCTCCATGTAGCCGGTTTCCAGTAGTGTCGTGACCCATTTAATAATGATGGGTCACAACTGGATTCGAACCGACAACCTTTACCTAATCAGTCATATGACAGTACTGTACAGACCTTTACACCTTACGTTCTGTACCGTACCGTACCAGCGCTTAATGATGCTTACTAAGCAGTCGATAAGCGCCCAGCGGTACGGTACAGTACTTCACTCCATATGTTCTGTACCATACTGTACCAGGCACTAAAGGATGCTGACTAAAGCACATGTGACTAATGACCTTGCACGCAGCACCTTATAACATTGGGTGCCGCGCATATACCTTATATAATAACTGGTACCAATGAACTATTGATAGAACTCCCGTGATTGGCGCATACAACCAGATGACTAGGTGTATGCTTAGTATAGATGACTCACACTTGTAGATAGATGACTAGGCTGCTTTCCAGAGCAGTATATATAGAGTGACAGCAAGCCTGAGTAGTCCTCAGCTTGCTTGTCTTGACACCCCATCTTCCCTCATACTTAGAACTCTTAACTGAGCTTTCGCTTATGTCGTCCACCAAATAGGGAAATACCCATCACAACAGCTCCTCTGGGAAGTACCCAGCAGTATCGCATAAGCATGCAAATAAGAAGTGACCAGAAAGAACGGAGGGTCGCAACAAGTAGAATGTATTACATGTTTGAATAATATAATGTTAATGTCACAACCTGTCGTTTCCATCTATCACGGCTCTGCTGATGTCTTATCTAGTGGCTGTGTTTGTGGGTATATGTTGTGTTTCAGTGTATTGAGTGTATTTATCATGTATAGTATAGTATATGCTATCTATGTACAACGAGTCCTGTGGTGGATGAGGTAAAGCAATCTGAGGTCCTCAGGTGGCTTTACCTCTCCTTATATATATATCTATATCTCCGTTGAGTCATCTGTTGTATGCACAGTCCACAGTTAGTCACATGTGTTTGTTTTGATTAAGCACCATGGAATTTGCAGCTCCGAATCTTATAGGAGCTGCTCAGGGTCTGAGGTCACATGACACTTAGTCAGGTCGCAGGTCACAGTAGCATTGCAAGGGAGAGATGTTGCAACTGCGAGTTAGGTAACCACCATAAGCGCCCCAGTCACATGACTGTAACTGGTCATGTGATTGGGTAATTCTACTTGTTATCAAGTGAAGTCATGACTTATAAAATGGGTCATGACAGTTAATCCTGTTCATCTGGTGTGTGAATTTTTAATCCTGTTTTTTCCTGATCTTTTTAAATTTCAAATCAGTGGTTAATGTAGTTAATGTGATTAACGTGGTTTAAAGCAGTTTAAAGTGAATATAGTTTGCTTCAAAGACACTTTAAAGTGGGTACAACTTGCACTTTCAAGCACTTTGAATTACTTGTTGGTGCTTTAAACACACTTTAAAGTGCATATAGCCCATCTTCAAACCACTTATCCAGACATATGGTTTGTAGAAAAGCACTGGATAAGGCATAGGGGTTTACTTAAAAGTAGTTTAAAGGACTTTAAAGCATACATGTGTGATTTAAAGTCCTTTCAAAAGGGGTATTTGTCTACATGATGGTTTATGAGGTTTTGTACCTTTCAAGCACTTTAAATGACTCTAAACCTCAATAACTAAATGTCATGTTTGCTGATGTTGGGTCAGGGGCTCATTTGATGTAAATAAGCACATAAAATGGCAATACATGTTATCTTGCTTTCCAGCCATCCTTTTATTTTATCCTATGCATAAAACATTCTAAATGCTACACAATACCCCTGTATGTACATGTGCTCACAACAACATAAGTGTGGTGGGGAGCTTAAGTTGAAGCTGAGGCAATGTACAAAGTCCTCGGGCTCGGATACAAACATGAACAAACATGCCACATGCACCTATAGATTTAAGTGTTTATTGCAATGCAATGTATGCACACAGCCTTCAGGGTTCTATTTCTGTTTTCAGAATCCAGTTTAGGTGAGTGAGAATTGGGTGAGAAATGTAAGATTTGGTGACACTTGTATGCACCATGTGCTTACTAATGTTTGGGTGTTTGCCAATGCTGCTCTGGCTGACCCTGAGCTAATTTCAGAGGGCTCTGGAGGGGCTCTGGGTCTTAGGTATTGGGCTCTGGGGGCTCTGAGGGCTCTGAGAGCCCACTCAGAGCCTGGCACGAGTGGCAGATGTGCCTGGACCTCTGTATTAGCTACAAAACACTGAACATGTTGTCTCCTTGAAGACAATTAACAAACCTTGGTAGCTCAGTTGGGAGAGCATGGGACTGTAATTGGCAACTCAGGAAAACCCACAGCCTAATAATACAGGGGGTTAGGTAATGGTGTAATTTCCCCAAATTAGACCTAATATGTCAATGTAATTACACCAGGGTAAATGAAACCAAATTACCAGGGGTAAATTCACCACCCTAAGAATCCAGACAAATACAGGAAATATTGATTCCCTTTCACAGTAGCCCTATGGATAAATCACTACACACATAGTTGGGGCATAGTTGATATATTAGAATGTATATACATTTGGGAAAATGAGGAGAAAAAGCGGCATGCAACACAAACAAAGTAAGCTTAAGCCAAATTTAGTTTAGGGTTTAGCTGAGACCTACCTGTTGTCACAGCCAGGGCAGACAAAGGTGAGCACCTCCCAGCGGTTTTTATGTGGAGGAGTGGCTGGCAAAGATCGCATGGTGCCATGAACCAGGCTGAAGCCTGGCAGTGTTTGGGTGCTTACCTGGTCAGTCAAGAATACCCGGACAAGCACAGGCATACACTGGGCTGGAGCCAAGGTAAGAATTGGGATTGGGACTGGGACGGCAGACAACAGGGACTAGTCAGCTGTGGTGGATAGAGACACTTTGTCATGACCTACAGTTCCCCCCCACTTTTGCCTTTCATTTTCTCTTGCCACCAGCGCCTATGGCTGTCTTAGGCACCTCTTTTCCTTTCTGTGGCTTGGTGGCCTGGACTTAGAACTAGGATCGTCGCCAATCAGTCTGTGACTGGCGCCACTCTGGATGACTCTGGAGGATTGGCACATGTATGCAGCTCTGCATGTCGAATGACTAGCATCTGCCATTCACATTAGTATGATTCAGATGTACCTTCCCTAGTATAAATAGATCATGAAGCAAGCCTGAGTACCTCAGCTTGCTTCACCTCATCACTCTCCCCTCACTACTGGGTGCCCTGCCATGGGACCCAGAGGACACTACCCTGGTGCTCCTTTTAGTCCATCTTACTAGTTACCTCATTCTAGAAGTACTCCTACATGGGACATGGGAGATACCCTCCTATATGCGCTCCCTTCATGGATGCTCTCTTCCTCTGAGTACTAGCTTATCCTCCTGAACAGCTCCCTGTGTGGTTCACCACCCCACACTTGTATCTATCTCTCACCTTTGTCATTCTACCCTGATGCTACCATAGAGGTACTCCATATGGGACAGAGGGGATGTCTCCCTCTGCGCTCTCCCCTGGATACTCTATTCCACCTCCTCTTGTAGGCGACACCCCAGAGTTACCTCTACATGGGACAGGGGGGGTTACCACCTCCTGCACTCCCTCTTGAGTACTCTGTCCTCGTTGGCTTCATCCCAGCCTCCTTCTTGTAGGTACTCAGAGTTCTTAGCCAGACTAGCTACGAACATCCAGGGATTGGCACCGCCACGTACATGACGCATATATGCGGCTCCCAGGCTCTGAGTCACCTCCTCTACCACTCCCAGAGGCATGAACACCAGTGTGCGATCTCCACCAGGAGAACCTAGCAGAGGGTTGCGACACACTTTTGCAGCACTTGCTCTGGTGCTGGGCTAGTGCCAGGTGGATGGAGAGACATGGGACTGGTGTTGGCGGGACACCAACCTTGCTGGTGCCCAGGGTGCAGGCAAACGCTGTGTGGGCTGTGGCCCTGTGTTGGGAGAGCATGTCAAGGTGGCTGTTGACACCAGGTGTCCTTGATGGCTGCGAGCGCAAGCACAAGTGGTGCGCAAATGGGTATGCACACTGGTGCACAACATACAGCAAGTGGCAGATGCCCACACTGTTGCTCTGGTAGTGAGTGTGCTTGGGTGACAGCAAGTGGTTGAGGTGGATGACACATGGTGCAGGTGACATGTGGGGCACACAATCCAGCTGATGACAAGCTGAGGAGGGCGGCAGAGAGTGAGGATGAGAGCTGGGCCTGGAGCTTGCAGTTGATGAGGGTGGGGCAACAGTCGTCATGGGCATCATTGTTGATACATATGGTGAGGGTGTGGTCCAGGGATGGGGGATGTGATGTAGGGCTGGGATCGTGTATCAGGCAGTCAGCAGGCTACAGGCCTGTGTCCAGGTTAGACCACACTGAGAGTGGGGCAATGCAGGCTTTGGTGGGCAGCTGGTCAACATGGTCAATGTGCTGGAGGAAACGACTTGCTATGACAGCCTGCCTGCATACTTGGCCTCTTGGTCAGGTGGGGAGGGGCACTCGCAGTTGAGCATGAGTAGGGTGTTGCTAAGGGTGGGTCATGGTACAAAGAGCTCACATCATGTGTGAGTGTGAATGGGACCAGCAGGTGTGACTAACCTGCATGCATTTAGTGCCCCTGTCTACAGTTCCTGCCCAGTCTCCACAGACCAACTGGGAATAGGGTCAGTGGAGTAGCAGAACTAGCACAAGCACCACCAGGAGTGCAGGAGCACAGCAGAACAGAGGTGGGCCCAGCAAGCTCAAGGGTCCCAGTGGAGAAGGCGGATGGGAGACAGATAAAGAGGGCAAGGAACACATCACAAGTGTGAGTGCAAATGCAAATGAGAGGACCAAGAGTGAGAGTGGGAGTGCAACCAGGCAGGTCATGAGTATGAGGAAGCTCAGCATGAGAGATGGAGCTCCATAGTATGCAACAGCCACCAATCGCAGCAACTGAGCGACTGCTTGAGGGGGGTTCATGCGTCGGCTTGCAAGCATGTCCAAGTGTCCAGAATGGGAGCTGTGATAGTGATCAGCCTGAGTTGAAATTGTCTGAGGCTGACTCACCGCTGAGTCACTCACCCGTCATTGCTCTCTGTCTCTTCGGGGCTGAAGAGGTGGAGCTGGTTGCTGGGCTCCATGCACAGTGTGAGCCCTTCATTGAGTGCAGGCAAGTTGCTCTTAGGAAGCCATGGTAGGTGGGCATAAGCATTCGTGTGGAAGTTGAGCCAAAAACAGCACTAAGCACCAAGCAGGAGTGGGTTGATCAGTTTACATCTTGTGATCCCCAAGCTGTGTGGCTTCGGCTCCCACTGAGGCCAGCCATGCTCTATATAAACAGCTGTCCACTGGCCTCTCAACACTCCAAGTGCCTTTGGTCTTACACTCCCTTCCCTGATACCTGAGTTCACAATATTGTGGGTGTGCTGTCATCTCTTATGTTTGCAACTGTGTACTGACAATTGCTTTTAGCTGGCAGTGGGCACCATTCAAGACCCTTGTTATGTTGTGTTTGTTTACTCATGTATTATAGTACAGTTACAACAATTAATGAGATTGTGAAACATCTACTCAGCAAAAACCCCAGACGTAATGATACCAGGGGTTGTGTAACTAAGTAATTACCTGGCATTACACTCAATTACCCCCATGTATTACACCACTGTAATCCCATGGCTCAAACATCACAGCGTGTAATACCATAATATAATTACACCATGAAACCTCAAATAAAAATAGTTAAATTGAGCCAGCAGCTGGTGGTGTTCAGGTGCCCACCTGGCAAGCCATGGAAAACATGGTATAGTTATCTAAATATCTACTATATTATACCAACTAGTAATTACATATAATACAAAGAAGAGTGGTGTTACAAGGCTGGTGTAGGCATGCAAATACCAAGCATGAGCCAAGCGAGTATAGAAGGAGACCAGAAAGAGCGAGACAACACTGAAAGCTCACCCACCAATCAAGCCTGCCAGCCCACCACCAGCGCCCCGCCCACACCTAGGCATGGGTGGGCAGGCAGGCAAGCAAGTGCAGGTGTGGGATGGAGCACAGGGGAGTGCCGGGGCTGATAAATGAGATGGGTGTGGGCAAGGGCAGGTGCAGGTGCAGGCGGGTGCAGGCACATGAGTGGTGAGCAGTAGGGTGGGAGTGCAGGCAGGGGGGTGGACAGGAGCCTGGGTGAGCGAGCCATGGTGTGCGCACCCAAAGGAGAGGGTGGGTGAACAGGGAGGGCAGGGGCAAGCAGGCACCTGGGCATGCACAGGCAAGGTGCAACTCAGTGCACCTGGTGTGAGACAGCCAAAGTGGGCAAGGGAGCAGTGGGTGAGAAAGTGTCAAGGCAGGCAGGTGAGTGAGTTCAGATGAGAGCAAGAGTGGTCTGGAAAGCACAAGCGAGGATGGGTGCTGGCAGGCGAGTGTGAGCATAGATGGATGAGCAAGGGTGAATGAGACGTCATGTGTGTGCCAGGGAGAGCATGACGCCACAGGCAGGTGTGGGCAGCCGAGTGTGGGTGAGAGAGGGTGGGTGTGGGCAAATGAGTGGTGAGCAGCGGGCCGAGAGTGCGAGAAGGTGGGTAGGCAGGAGCGAGAGCGCCCAGTGTGGGACAGTTGAGGTGGGTGGGTGAACCAGTGGTGGGTGGGAGTGTGAAAATGTGGGCAGGTGGGCAAGTGGGTGAGCAAGCCAGTTTGAAGGGTGAAGGTGATCAGGGTGGGCGCATGAGCACAGGTGTGGCAAACAAGTGTGGCATGGGTGCGAGAAGACGGGCGGGTGGGCAAGCACCCAGAAAGGGAGAGTGACAACGGGTGGGCAGAGGTACAGGTGAGCCAGAGAAGGCCAGATGAGCAACACAGTGCATGTCCAAGGGAGGGGTGATGCTGTGAGTGAGTGTGAGAATGAGGATGAGTGCAAGCAGGCACTCAAGGGCGCATGAGATGGCATGTGTACACAAGAGGGTGAGTGGATGAGTGAACAGGGTGGGTGAGTTGTCAGCAAACAAATTCAGAGGCGAAACAGCACTTGCCGCAATGCTGGAGTGACCCCCCAACAAGGAGGGATGGTGGCTGGGCCTAAACCAGCACTAAGTGCTTGACTGCCTGGGTTTCCACACTTCAAATGGCAAACAGGATGTGCATGAAACAACTGGCAGGTGCAAGTCCATCCATGGTGAGCACTTCACAAGACAAGGGGACTGGGAGTTGGCTGATTTGCTTGTATCTCCCCACTTGCAAACTGTGTGGCTTCGGCCTTCCCTTTGTGGATCCCCTTTGGGTCTGGCCGGGTTGAGCTCAGCTTATATAAATGGCCCTCCACTGGCCTCTTGACACACGCTCCTCTCCCCTATCATTGTGTCTACGTTTAACAGCTAGGTTTACAACCATGCTGGTGAGATTTCACTTCATGTATTTGCAACAGTATACTGACTATTATTGTTAGCCAGTGCAGTTCAATGTCTTGCCAATTGCTGAATGGTTTTGTTTGTGCCTTGTTTATTCATGTACTGTAATATTATGAGATGAATACAACACATGATTCTATACTTTCCTAGGCTATAACCAGCTACTACAATGCCTAATATAGTACTATTTGTGGAGCTTCTTGTGCTTGATTAGCTGGTGGAATTAGGGGGTATCAGCCGACTTTTTGGCCTTATTTTAGCAATGTAACTTGATGTATTTACTGGGTTTGATTAGGCTCAATTATATAGTGTAATTACACCATGTGATTATGTGGGATGAAAGGGGGGGGGTTGAGTAATGGTGTAATGATGTTATACCACCTAATTATCATTAATCACAGCCACAATTTTTTGCTGAGTAATGTAGCAACAGCTGTCTTGTCTAGAGCACTGCCAGATATAGTTAATTGGTTGATTGATTGATCCAGTACATTCAATACAATTTGCCTGATCTGATGTGATTGGTTAGCCAGTGTAATTGAGCAGTATAATTTTGGGGTGTAATTTGGGGGTGTAATTAAGGGGTGTAATTAGGGGGTGATGTGGGGGGATAATTATGTGGCCTAATTAAGGGTGTAGTTAGGCCTAATAATACAAGGGGGTTGGTGAATGGTGTAATGGGCTAATAACTTCTAGTAATCTTATATTACACCCACATTTTTTTGCTGAGAATGCTTCTTCACAATCTAGTACATTCATGGTTCATGCTGTTGGATTGCTCATCCTTCTTGACCACATGCCCAAAGTCCAATACCTATCCAAGAGATCTGTAGCATACCACCAATGAGCTGGCAGAAGGTGACATTGACCCACTTATGAGAGGCCTGTAGTGCTCAAGTTTTCCAAAGACAGATAACTGCCAGTGAATCGCAATCTGACCCACTTTGAGAAACCCTCATTGATGCTTGCACACAGGATAGATACAGAACACAAATTTATTCAGAAAGCACCAGTTGGTGTCAAGCACAATCACTTTCACACACAGTCGTCTATCTTGTGTTTTGGTCAAAACGAGCACTATCAAGGACACACTTACATCACTGTATTTGCCCAACTGAGGTGCATCCTATTGTATACTTAGATCTTTGATACACACCCCATAGCCTGTGCAATGGCTGAAAATGTGTTTTGTACATCTAGCCCCTGAAAAAAAGTTTGATGGGCTTGGACTTATAAAAAGTGCCATAAGTATTTCCATGAGTTTATAATATTGCCCACCTTTTGTGTTACAAAGCTATGCTCGTTGTTGGCCTTGGAAAAGTACAAGAACCACACGAAATGGTGACAAAATAAACCTTGTCTGGTGATCAATGTGTGCCCACCCCCCAAATTTGTGATAAGCACTCAGGCAATCGCCACTGTCTCCTGTGCCAAGAGCCAGTCTCGCTGAGAAGAGAGGTAAGAATAGGTGAGCCATGCCAAGAGTTGTTGAGTAGTGACTTGCACATGGGTGAAGGACAATGGATTGTTCTTTCAGCATGGGGTTTGGAGCAAGCGTGGAACCACAAGGCATCAGTCTTGATCAGTGCAGTTTGACATAGCCTACCATGTTTGTGCTAAACCACCACCAGTGTGCATTCAGTTGCACCTAAGTCTGTTGTTTGTACCTTTCGTTCATACTAATTTGCTATCTAGCACAACCTACTTCACCTTTTGGAAGTATCATGCTACCTGGAGGTGAGCCACATGAAGAACAAAATCACCAAGAGGGCTTTATCAACATTGATGAGCTTACATGGGTGTTTTTCTCCCAATCTTAATTGTCAGTCCTAATGTCTGCTCATGGTTTAGAGTACACATCAACATGATGGAAGCTGAAACATGGACCAACATTACAGAATTGCTGTATGTCAACTTGCAAAACTGCATTCTTAAGTTGTTTCTTCAATTGAAGGTTTTGCAGCGACATAGTTTACAACGATATCCAGCAGCAGTCAACAAGCTTACCAGACACTACAAACGCGCTGTTTTTGTTTTTGTCTCCTGACTGTGAGCAAGTTAAGAAGTTCATTAAGACACAATACGTCTGTGAGGAAGATATTGCAATCTATGAATAGCACAGCACAAAAGTATGAACCGTGTAGTGCCTAAATAGCTGTCCTTATATGTCTTTTTTCAGAGACTACTGGTTTGAGATGTGTGAGCCTAAAGAGTTGGACATGGAGACATGTGTGAAAAGAGCTCTTGGCAATCCAAACCAGCAAGTATTCAATTGATGCACTTAGGTTGTGCTAATGAAGTTGCTACAGTGGCCCAAAGCTGTCTCAGGAGAGCCAAGTGAAGGAGAGAGCCAAGAACTGGGCAGAACAACAAGCCAAGCAAAAGGTGTCAAATCAAGGAAAAGGGTAATAAAAGTAACTGCTTTCTTGATTTACTCTGACATGATTATAGGAGGAAGAGTGAAAGACTTGGTCGTTGAGATCAGCTCACTCAGGATATTGCAACTATGGACCAATGTATTCTTGAAGTGCATAGCACCAGATGTGAGAATTTCTTTGTCTCTCTCTTGCATGATTTAACAGGCTGGTAGATTAATGATTTTCATAGACTATGCTGATGATCTCTCTCCATGCACTCACTTTGATGTGAAGAGGGTGTGCAACAAGATGGCCAAACCTTGTGGCCTGAAAGGCAGCCATTTGTTGGCTGAGCAAGTGGCAGATCTACTGGGGTACAGAGCGAAAAGCAAGGAGGAAATGAAGACCCTCAATGACAGCTCATTCTCCATTCTGGATGTCAATGGCATTCCCCTTGTTTTTAATCTTCATGGAGTGTTATGTCCAGAGAAGACTAAGGTATGTGCAATTTAACTGGCCAAAGATTTGCCAGCTAAATACATGGCTAGATGTATACAGAATCTTTGCTACACCTTGCAGATGTTGTTAAGTTAAATACATGCCAAAAGGACAGTAAGGGTCACAGCCAAGGATACCTAGATTGTCCTGACCAGAAAAAGGGGTGTGCCAACATGCCTCTCCTAAAAAAGGTATGTACATTGGATTATCGCTTTACAAGTGTTGATTCTGACAATACTTGGAAGAAATCAGCTGAGGCTCCCTCTGCTGGAATAGTTAATGGGTGCAACATGTCTTCTCTTACAGAGACAGTGGTTGCATCTTCATCAATACAAATGCACTTGAAGAAGATGTGTTCCATTTCCATGTTGCTGAATTACACACTGTATTGCATTCACCCATGAAGCTTTTGGGCTCATGTAAAGGCATCAAGTGTGCTTTGAAAAAAGCTTCCTGCTGCAGCAGCAGTGGCCACTCATGACCCAGTGCTTTCATCAGGTGGGTTTACTAGCTTATATGTATATTCATAAATTGATATTGCCGGGATCAGGCAAGTCTGTGATATATAACTGTCAGATGGGTCTTCACTTTGACAACAAAGAGGTGCCTGAGGGCTGGTTGATTCTGGTGGTGATGGGTGACTGCAAAACTGGTATGCTCAGTCTACCTCACTTGGGCATCCAGTTCAAATATTTGCCTGGGAGCATTGTTTTTTTGAGGGGCTAGTTGTCAGGAGTTCGTGTTACTCACCCCTGACAGTGATCTTTTTTCTTGTGGCTCACTCCTCTCACCACCAGCCTTAGGCTGTGTGCGCCCCCTTTGCTTCTTTCTGACTAGGTTTATGTGTCAGCTGTAGGCTGCACACCTCTTGACTCAGGCTGTGGCCTGCTTCCTTGACTTGTCTTCTTGAATGGCAGATGACTTACAAGTGCAGTGACTGTACCAGTCTATCGCCATTCTCTGCTGTATGACTCATATGTACTTAGCTAGCATAAATACAGCAGTAGACAAGCCTGGATTCTCTAGCTTGTTCTACCTCATCACACCCCTTTCACTACTGTGTGAACACTTGCTACCTGGGTGCCCTTTCCAAGGGACCCAGGGGAGCACTCCCCTTGTCAACCTCCCTTCACTATTGACTTAGTTCTGCCACCTGGGTACCCTCCCAAGGGGCCCAGGGTGGGCCCCTACCTTGTGTCACACCCAGTATACCTCACGTAAACTAAGTGCACTCCAGAACCACGACATCTCGCAACTGGCCCAGCCCAAGCCACTCCACATTACATCTCATGGTATACCAGCACGCAGCCACTTCAACCCCTTGCCTCGTGGTTCAACAGATCAAGTTGCCTCAGTTCCCTATCTTGTGGCTCATCAGTGCCTTGCCACTCAATACTCCCCTGTTGCGAGCCTCGCATTCTCGCTGGGTGTTTGCTTGCATCTTGACCTTAGGTCCATTAGATGGGTGATCCAGGGATTGGATCCTTTATGTATACGCCATATATGCGCCATGTATGCGTAGTAATCGAGCGACTAGATACTTTAAGCCACAAGATGATGAAATGTTGAAGTGGTTAGCTGCTTTAAGTTACTTGCAACGAAAGTTGATTAAGTGGCTCCATACTATAAGCTGCGAGATCTTTGGGAGATAGAGACTTGGATCCTTTAGTAAGAGGGTTGCTAGCCCTATAGTGCGATAGTAAAGTGACATGGGTACTAAGCATAACACAAGGGGGAGTATCCCCCCTGTGCACCCTGGGAGGGTGACTATAGCAAGGAAGTGACAAGGCGAAGCAAGCTGAGGAACTCCGGCTTGCTTCATGCTCTATTTATACAAAGGACATACATCTGAGTCAGACTAAGATGAATGGCAGATGCTAGTCATTCGACATGCAGAGCTGCATACATGTGCTGATCCTTCAGAGTCATACAGAGTGGTGTCAATCATAGACAGACTGGCGACGATCCTAGCACTAAGTCCAAGCCACCAAGCCACGAGAAGAAGGAAAGAAGCGAGGAAAGGGGGCCAGAGGCACCCAAACGAAGAAGAAAAAGTTGGGGGCTTGTTATGCTAGTAACAGCTCACAACATCCCCTCTCACAAACCAGTCACTCGCTCAGGGATAATGCTTGCACATGTACCCATCCTTCCACTCTGTGACTCCCCAAACTCGCCACATCAACACACCTCAGGGATGATGCATACACATACATCCAGTACTCTGACTCATGACCCATCAAGGCTAGTTGCACCACAGTACCTTTCAACCTTAGGATTCATGAACTAAACCAAGAGGGAATCCAACTTTCATCACCCTGAAGACTCTCAAGCTCGCACCCTATTGCATGGCGACAGGTTGTGACACCGGTTACTCAATCATGAAGTGGCACAATGGGAGGGCAATGGGGATAGGATCTGCATTGCTCACTTCAATCATGTTGATGAGTGGGAGTCCACAGGTGTTAAACCTCCTTTGGTGTAAACATTTTTCTACAGTGGTGTACAGTGTCAATGCAAGAAACTGAGACCTTGCTGATATTCATTGATTCTTCATCCAGCGCCATCAACACCCCATGTAATAATTAATTACTTCCCTGGGGCTTGTGATAACTAATATTCACATAGGTGACTCTCCTTACACTGCAATTAAACAAAGGTCTCAAGCCTAGTTTAAGCTTGAAATCCACAATGAGATGTGAATTGTCCATACCACAAGACGAATGGTGTAGTATTCGCTGTGTAGGCCTAATACCCCATCTTCCAGCTATTTTGGAACTGAAATTGTGTTGTTCAATAGTGCCTGTTGCATTCACCTGCTACTCAATTCATTTGGTTGCTGGAACTTTGGGCACTCAGTTGCTTGGCTTTGTTGGACACAAGCGAACCCATGCAGTTACTATGTGCAGAACAAGTATAATGTAGTTGAACTTTGTTGGACTTGTGTGTATGCTACTAGGTTGGGCTAGGGTAGGATTGCCAAGTTGCCATCTAGCTAGGCTCCCTTCACAATTTGGTCAAATAATCCATCCAACTCTTTTACCCCATCCAAGGGCACAATACCAGTAACATATCCATCTGGCCGCACAAGGACCATGCAACTGTTGTCCCCAATACTGAAGCCTTCATAAGCTGCCCCTCTGCCATCACTCTGCCCAAGCACAACATCGTCCATGAAAACAGTATCCCAGGCGGATCAAAGTCAGATTGGAATAGTCGTGTAGCTACAGCTTTCCTTTTTCAAGTGCCTATTTTATACAGTCAGTCAAGCCAATGGTTGAAAACAGTAGAAGAAAAACTTGCATGATGGTGTCTACTTGAATCATTGCTCGCCTTGTTGACAGTTGGTTCAACCAGTTTGAAAACCCTTCCAAGAGCTTGGTTAGCTGTTCCGACTGCCCAGCAGCTGTCACATCACCTGTAAAGACCAGCAACTTGTATTTTGGATCTGATTTAAGAAGGTTATGCATCGAACAAGGCCAACAGTCGGCTGTGCAAAGCATAATCTGATGAGGAAAGCACTGTGGTGTGTTTCAGTAACCCAGGTCAAGAGGGAGCAAGAAAAAACAGGCACTCACCCCGCCAATTGAAATTCCCAGTGCTAGGTCCTGGTATGCAGGATTGATGATCTGAGATTCATTGTATCATACACCTGTTCCACTGCATTTGATTGTACATTAGGGTGAAGGTAAGTATTAAAATAAGTGGTGCACACACAATAAATGCAGTCAATTTAAGGTGTAGACTGGGGTATCCAGGATTAGTGAGCTTGCTCTCAGGATACAAGATCGCCATGCACTCTGTAGTATTTCCCTGAACTTTGCCTGACATAATCTCCACCATTTTCTCACGCAAAATGATAAATTCCTTTGCAAAACTACACCACTCAGGCTCATACTGCATTGCAATGCCTCAGGCTCAGTTGGTGCAAAAGAGATGAGCACATACCATATCAAGAATATTTTTGTTTGCCCAGCCCTTCGATGCATGGATAAGCTTCCACAAGTGTCCATTGCTCATGTCAATCTACAGTATTGAATCTAGCACAACTCCCTGAAACACCACTTACCTGCAGGGACTCGTGTGCACCATATTGGTGCTCCTGATGTCGCAACCTGTCGCCATATGATAGGGTGCGAACTCGAGAGTCTCCAGGGTGAAGAGAAATGGGGGGTCCCTTGGGTTCTGTCTGAACCCCAAGGTTGAAGTGTGCCTGGGTGCGACGTGCCTTGAAGGGTCACGAGTCAAAGATGGGGTGTATGCGTAGACTCTAAAAGGTAGAAGTGACTGTCTGAAGTGAGATATACTGGGTGCAACACAAAGCAGGAGACCACCCTGGGTCCCTTAGAGAGGGCACCCAGGTTGGTAGAACTAAGTCTAGTAGCGAAAGGGAATGTGACAAAGGTAGAACAAGCTGGGGAATCCAGGCTTGTCTACTGCTGTATTTATACTAGCTAAGTACATCTGGGTCATACAGCAGAGAATGGTGATGGACTGGCACAGTTACTGTGCTTGTAAGTCATCTGCCAATCAAGAAGACAAGTCAAGGAAACAGGCTACAGCCTGAGTCAAGAGGTGCGCAGCCTACAGCTGACACATACACCTAGTCAGAAGGGAGGCAAAAGAAGGCACACACAGCCTAAAGCTGGTGGCAAGGGAAGCAAGCCACGAGAAAAGAAAGGCGAGCCATGAGAAAAACAACCCAGTCAGGGGTGAGTAAAAGCGAACTCCTGACACCTGAGGGCTTACAAGCACCTTGCTGGTGCTCATGGGGGTATTTAGAACATAGCCTGCACTCATGAGCAAATCCTGTGCTTGTGAGCATGGGGTCAATTTCCTGACAGGTGACTAGTTATAGATCTAATACACCACCAAGGGATCAATTTGTTCCCAGCTCTCCTGCTCACGAATCAGAGTGCAGTTATAGGCTCCACTCACCCCAATCAGATCTGCCTAGATCTGATCCTTCCATATCAGCCTCCCACACCTGCACTCTGATAGAGTGCATATAGTGCACATATATTTACATAAATTTATACCATCTATAACACTCGGGCCTCGTTGTCGAAAATATGGCACCCCCAAACCCTCCATATTTGCTCTAAAAATGCCCCTGTGTATTTATTTTCTTGAAAATTGATGTCATTGGGCAGATTTTTCACTATCAGTTCTTATCAGGCTCAGGGCCAGGCTCAATTGCACAGCTGCAAGCGATAACTGACACCGAGATGAATCCAGGGTCCCTTCCATAAATGGATGTTCAACCAAAATAAGGCGCCATGATTTACCATAACTGGCAAATGGGGTACAACGGCAAACGAAAAAAATCAAATATCGCAAATCTGCAGAGAGGCTCAGTATGTTTCCATTTATCTTGCTTGGTTAAACAGTCTAATTGCTCATAAAATGACAGAAAAAGGCGAAAACCGAGGAGACTGAGGTCAAACAAGATGAACTCGGTTCAAATGCAATACAAGCAGAACCAGCTGGTAGCTGAGAACTCCAGCCACGAATGAGAATCCATGTACACTGTTTGAGTAGGGACCCCGGGCTCAGTCTCGGCGTCGGTTATCGCTCGCGGCTGTGCGATTGAGCCTGGCCCTGAGCCTGATAAGAACTGATAGTGAAAAACCCGCCCAACAACATCGGTTTTCAAGAAAATAAATACAAAGGGGCGTTTTTAGAGTAAATACAGAGGGTTTGGGGGCACCATATTTTCGACAACGAGGCCCGAGTTGGAGACACAAGTCTCCAACTGCTGCAGTCACGCTCAGGGTCAATCCCTGAGGTCACGTCCCCGTTTATGGGTGTCGCCCACCTTAAATAAGAAATCGTGACCATAGTCACGGGGTTTTCTCGGCGCTTAGATAAGGTCCACTGCATCTGTCTGCTCTGGGAGCAGATGTGGCTATGCACTCGAACCTGCTCCGCGAGGTTTCTCGATTTCCGCCCCGGCCAACTATCCTCGGGCCATTCTCCTGCTCTCATCTGTTCCCCACACCAATAGAATTCCCCAACGTTGTTCACCACTCCTGCACGCTATGCAGCATGAAAGGTGCAGTGGCTGCAAGAAACTAACACGATTGCTGGCCTGCAAAGATCGTGGCTACGGTCGTAGTTATATTTGTCGGTAACCATGCCCCCGCCACGCTTTGGTACAGCCTCGAGGTTCTCGTTGTATCGGTAATACCGCTCCCAACAATGGCCACTTGCAAAAGCGATGAACCGACGCAAGGTCGGTACCTTGCGAGTGCCCATAATAAAATCCATTATATTATGCCACGCGTTCCTAACGCGCTGCAAGGATATACAACTACATACCCCAAGTCTACATTCAAACTCTCACTTGGAGAAGTAGCGCACAAGTTTTGCCGATATATGAAGGAAAAAGATGGAGGCAATAAAGGACAGCGAAAGCATCATGACGACAAACGGGTCTCTGAAAGAGGTAGTTTGTCAATAGGCCACGTCAAATCAACCACGAGGTGGGGTGAGATGAAACTCACACGCGGAGGCCAGCCGAATCGTCGGTGTAAAGTTTGAGCATAGTATTGCTCGACCCACCCGCACCCGCAGCGCGTGACGAGTTGGGTTTTTGAGCGGCCTGGTTCGTTGCACGGCGGCTGCAGAACGTCAAGATGCGTCAGAATTTTGTAGACCGAGCGAAAACGGTTTCGAGGCGGGGTAGGCGTACAGAACACTCACCGGACTTGACCGGCACCAGGAGGGCGTGAAATTGCGGCGCCTGATCCAGGTCGAGGGGGCTGGCCAGACGGAGCAGCAGTGGGCGAAGAAGGGCGACTGGAGTCAGACTACGAAGACGTTATCAGCAAGTTTCTTGGACACCAGCGGCCAAATAGTCTTTACCATTTTTGAGGGGTTTTGGTGGGACAAGGAACGAGCGGAGAGGGTGGTGGTAAAGTGCAAGTGCAAGTGCGGCTCCAGCGAGTATGAGGACGTGGCATAATTAATGCACAGCCACCAACGGAACAAGTCACGTGTGGCTGTCCGGTCAGCAAGTCTCCCCTGGCGACGTGAAGGCATACTGTAGTACGTCGTTTGAATTGAGAAAATCCCATGACCGGGCTGTGAACCTTGCTTGCTTGAGGTACATCTCGTATACTCGCTAACTAAGTGGGGCTTGCACGACTGACATAAAAGATCACTCGGCGACATCAGTCTATTGATTTATGCGATCCAGTGCAACAAAAAGGATACAACGAGTAAGGGTAACATAAAATCACAAAGCACAGGAAACGAAAAACATGTGGGTACGGGGAATAAACTGGACACTTCGCAGCCTGAGTGCGTCGGTAAAATCCCCTGGAGCTCCGGAGCGCTCCGTGAACACGTGTTTGCTCATGTGTGTTCAGGATTGTAAGCGAGCACTCACGAGCACTGGGAGCCCCGTGCTCCTTTGTCTCCCGAGTGCTCGTGAGCCCCGGACGATTTTGTTGGGAGCCTGTGTGGTATGAAGCGTGAGCAACTTTGGAAGTATCGTTGCGAGTATTCGGTGTGCGTGAACAGTGACAACATTGGGGGAGCCAGCGTTCTGGTCCTTGCGCTTCGGAGGTCTGCCAGGATTGTCTCCAGGTGCACTTTTTCATCGCCGCCGTTCCACGCCCCAGCTTTTTGTGGCTGCATACCCACAAGATCTGTAGCTTCGCTGTGCGATCCACCATGCGGGAATGATCGCAGCGGCATCTGGATTCAGTAATTCGGGAGTGATTTTCACTAACATCGATGTGTCGACGAAATACTAGCCCCTCTCGGTTAGTGTAGACGTGTGCGCGCTCAATCATTGACTGTAACAAATTGATACCAAAACCCGTGCTGATCTGGAAGTCTGTTGCTGAATGCCCTTCTTGTTCCATCAAGCCCGGGGAACTATCTCGTGCGAATCCGCTGTCCGTTGATGGGAACAGATAGATCACCAGAGAATAAAAATCTCCGCCCAGGCTTGTGGCCTTTGTTCACATCATGATGTTCTTTTCGTGTTGATACTCTGCCTACAATTGAGTGGGAGACCCGGCGTCACCACACCCCTCTCCAGTTATGGACCCCCGTGAGACGTCGCCTGAGCTTGTGTGCTATGCTGATGACACCGAGCAGGATGACGCGATGAGCGATGCTGAATCTGAGATCCCGTCTGATACGACCGCAGAAACCATGAGCACGTTGGAGTCTCAGGAAGCTATTGGTATGTGAGTTAGATAGTCCGAACAATGGCTAACAATGCAGTAGAATACTTTCAGCAGCTCAACGGGCGTATGTCCCCAGCCGACGAGGACATGCCAATTGCTCTACCCACAAATATCGGAGAGGTGAGAAGGCTTATGTTGCAGCACATCCAACTCAATATCTTTCTCGGCGCAAATTTTTATGAGCCCGTGCATGAGGTCCTCACCCTAAGCACTGAGCAGCGGCAGAAACGAGTCCTAGACCTCATTACTGCTGGAGGTTCCTGGCATGTCTCGTTTTTTCTGGTCGCCTGCCAAAATTTCTGAGTATATGCGTTACCAGGATATGGCCAAGGATTACCCTCACGTCCAATTCACCAGTGTCAATAACACACCTCTTGTCCCACATATTCCCCGAGCAAACATTACCTTTGAGGTATATGATCTCTGTAACGGTATAGCCGCCGAACAAAGCAACTCGTTTGACGTAGTACACTTGCGTCATGCAGCTATGCATGTAAGTATTTCAGTTCTGCTGGTATCACTATGGTAAACCTCTCTCGGCTGAAAAACCTCAAGGCGCTCATACGGGAGATATATCGTGTACTTCGGCCCGGTGGTCTTTTCGTGTTTGGCAACCGTCAGGAAAAAAGAAGTTGGGTTGCAACCGATTTTGGCTGATAACTGGTTTTGGCGCCACCGCAGCCAGTTGCAGCCAGTTGCAGGTTCCCTATGTGGGCAAAAGGTCAGTTTCAACCAGTTATGTTGTGTCTGTAGCTGAAATACATACGTCAAGAAAAAGGTAGCAACCAATTTTGGCAGATAACTGGTTTTGGCGCCGCCACA
>WSTK01000512.1:0-23445 GCA_019616945.1 Ceratobasidium sp. 414
TGTGCCGTTTGGAGGGACCAGGCGGGAACACTTGCGATGTCAGAGTAAGTTTTCTCCTCAGTTTCGACTTTATTCCATTTTATTATTAGTATTCTTTATTTTCTTTATTTTTGTTTCGGGTTTCGTCTCTCAACGCGTGCACGAAGATGACATGTGTCTCTCACAGAGCTTGGTCATTGCCCAACCCCCACCCGGAGTTGGACTGGGATGACTCGTGTGTGCTGCTTCACGCACTTTGCGTTGCAATGAGGGGGTAGGAGGTTTTACCACGGTTCGCGGTCTATTCTTTTACTGATGGGACTGTCCTAGGTCTGGGAATCGGTCTAGCGCCTGAGAACGCATACCCAGTGCCCTGGCCGGACTTCGAAATGAACGTGCGGCCCTCGCTGCCCCCAATTCATCCGAATTGGGAACAAGAGAGGTGAAACTTGATCTTGTGGTTTTTGTATCTGTGGCGTACATGGCTGAGAATCCCATGTACCGTTTCATAACTAATCATGCGGTTTCATGCAGAATGGCAAGAGGGAGACGATGAACCTGATTGGGACAAAATCACACACGATGTTATGAGCTGCTGTACAGCCCCCAACTTTTCTCTTTCTTTTCTTTCTCTTGGGCGCCTCTGGCCCCCCTTTTTGGTCTTGTGGCTTGGCAGTGCTCAGTGGCCGACCGACCGGGGAATGGCAGTTGACTCACACCTGTACGCGTGTCTCATCTGGTTGACTTGCCTTGGAATGGCAGTTGACTGTCGTACTCAGATGACTCACCTGTATTAGCATAGTATATAGAGAGCAGAGAACAAACCTGGCAACCCCAGCTTGTTCTCGCCTTGTCCCACTTCACCTTCGCACTAAGGGGTTAGCAACCCTCTTACTTAAGTCTTTTTCCTCTAAAAGGGTCTCATGGCTTAAAGGTACTTAGCCACTTGACCACCTTTCGTATCTCGTGGCACATCGCCGCTAAGTCAGGAAACATCTCGTGGCTTAACTATAAGCCTTTACGTCGTGTCCGTCTATCGTCTACGGGGACCCCAGTCCTACCTTATCACATCTAAAGGAACCTCCGCGTCACACTAGTGACCCTACGGCGAAGGCTCATAACATTGCGAGAACAAGCTTACATCACGACGGACACAAAACCCATGCAAGCAACCAACAAGGCTGAGCACGCCTTCTGGAACCCAGAAGGAATCATGATCCAAAAGAAAGACTACCAACTCACTCCTCTGGACTTTGCAGAATGTCGACCGAAAACCAAGAAGAACCCAGGAGGAACCCACCAAGGGCGGCAACCTCGAGACAAGTAATCAGGGAGCCAGTCATACTATCAAGAGCCGCCTCCAGCGCCTCCAGAAGATCTGTACCAGGAGGGCTGCTGGAACAGGACATATCAGAAGCGCATATCAGCGAACTACCAAGCCAAGTCAGAGTAAACCCTGAAAGTGGGAACCCGAACCCTGCCCCGGAAACCGAAGAGGACAACACCATCACCATCGACCTCAGGGAAGAAAGGAGGCCCAGGAACACAACTCCCAGGCCTTCTGGAGAAGGGAGAATGCCGGGGCCAGTACCGGTGTCACACATGCCAACTGCCAGTAGTGCATCAGAAATGGAGGAAGAAAGCGAACCAGAAGTCCTACACCCACTCTCGCGCACATGGGTACGAAACAGGCAGTTACAAGAAGAAGGAGCACTGAGGAGACCCCGTGCGCCTCTACCAGCCGCAGAAGAAAGGGCTGATGAACCAGCTGCCCCACCATATGTGCCCCCGGCACCAGGCCCCGCAGGAGGAGCAGCAATGGCAAATCCAGTGGAGATAGCTATCTTTAATGCCCTAATGGAGCAGCAGATCAACGAAAACATCCTTCCCCAAATCAGGGCCCTCATCACGCCTAGGGCTATAGGAGTGGAGGAACTTAGCAACCGAATGGCCCAGCTAGTTTGGCAACAGAACAACCAAATACAAGCCCTTAACGAAACACTAGGGGTAGCAGTAAGAGATGCGAATGCAGCTGCCACCAACTCCTTCCATGTACACGGGGTCATGCAGGAGTTATGTCCCTGGATCGAACAAATCGAACTACTGGTCCACAACCTCCCGAGGCTGGTCAACGAGACCAGACAAGACATCACCCAAGTACGCGAACAAACGGAAGCCCTTAATGAGATGATACAAGGGCTGGAAGAATGCATGAACCAGATAGAACGTGAGCCCTCTAGGGGAAGAAGCCGCTCCAGGACCCCCTCTGTGCACAGCCAGAGAACGGAACTCTCACCATTTGCACCCCTGCGATCATCAACTCGCCACCCGGAATCAGACCGGGAAGTACCAAAGGGAGCAAGGGCGAAGAAACCAGAACCCTTTAAGGGAAAACGGGGGCAGGAGGCTGAAAACTTCCTCATGAAAATGGAGATCTACTTCGGCGACTACCCGCAAGCCTTCGATCATATGCGGAAAATCAAAACCACCCTTACGAACATGGCTGAGGGAGAAGCCTCGAAATGGGCAAAACCATTACTCTGGAAGGCACTAGACCAAGACGACCACCCTGCATTACGATCCTGGGTGGAATTCAAAAAATACTTCCTGGTGGCTTTTGGCGACCCCATCAAGAAGTGTCGCGACCTGTCGCCATGCGATGGGGTGCGAGCTCGAGAGTCTACAAGAAGATGAACGTTGGAGCTCCCTTAGGCTCTATGCTTGAGCTCTAAGGTCGAGAGGTACTATGGTGCGATGAGCCTTGATGGGTCGCGAGTCGAAAAGCCAGATACATGCGCAAGCATCACCTCTTAGCTGAGGTGACTGGGTATGTTGAGCCACGAGACGAGGTCATGAAGTGGCTGTATGCTAATCTGCCGCGAGATGCTATAGTCTGGGTTCCTAGGGAAGAGTACCCAGGTAGCAGGTACTTAGGCTAGTAGCGAAAGGGAGGTGATAAGTGAAGGACCATCCTGGGTCCCTTGGGAGGGCACCCAGGTGGTAGAGCTTAACTAGTAACGATAGGGGTGTGACGAGGTAGAACAAGCTGGAGAATCCAGGCTTGTCTACTGCTGTATATACTAGCTAAGTACATCTGAGTCATACAGCAGCGAATGGCAGTAGACTGGCACAGTGCTGCGTGTGTAAGTCTTCTGCCAATCAAGAAGATGAGTCAAGGAAAGAGGCTACAGCCTGAGTCAAGAGATGCGCAGCCTGCAGCTGACGCATATACTTAGTCAGAAAGGAAGTGAAAGAAGGCGCACACAGCCTAAGGCTGGTGGCAGGAGGGGCGAGACATGAGAAAAGAAAAGGCAAGCCACGAGAAAAAGATATCGTCAGGGGGAGCGAAGTGAACTCCTGACAAGAAGGACTGTGCCATCCGAGAAATGGGCAAACTTACCCAAACGGGATCTGCACAACACTACACATCACAATTCTGTCTCCTTATGGAAGAGCTTAGCTGGGATGAGCAGGCTCTAATCGACCGCTTCAGAAACAGACTAAAAGAAAACATCCAACAGAAGATACTCGAGGCCACCTTCCTATAAGACACCGACCAACTTACGCTAGAACAATGGATGGAGCTGGCCATACAAACAGATAACGTACTATTTGCAGGACGACAAAAGGACGGCAACACCTCTGAGAAGCGAACCTACAGGAAAGCTGCACAAGATGCTCCCAAAACATCTGCGACCCAAGGACCCAGGGTACCCCAAAAAGAAATGGACCGAAGAAAGAAGGAGGGGCTATGCCTCAAATGCGCACAAAGCGGACACCGGGTCAAGGACTGCTGGTCAAAACAGTATGTCCTACATCCGAAGGAAAAACAGGAAAAGGGAAAAGAGGCAACCATACCAGAGGAAGAAGATAAGGAATCCACCGCCTCAGAATCGGAAAACTAGAACGGCCCCCTGCATCCATGTCAGGTGGCAAGGAAGAACCCAAAGGTTGAGACCCTGTGTACTACATTAGAACTTCTGACAATACACCCCATACACACATCTTGATACAGGGAATCATGGAACCAACAAAAACGCTAATTGATTCAGGGTCATCCCGGAACTTCATGGACATCACCTATGCCAGGAGAAAGGGGATCCCCCTTATAGAACTTACGCACCCCAGAAGCGTCATTGCCATAGACAGAAACGAAACAGCCGAAAAAATATGGTTCAGGACGAACATTACTTTCGAGCTACAGGGAAGAAGCTTCAGAAGCCGATTCTACCTAATGCCTCTAGGAAACACACCAGTGATACTAGGAAAAGAATGGCTGGCCGAACATAACCCGGAAATCAACTGGCGAAATATGGACATATGTTATCAAGACAGTCCGGAAGTGCAAAGGGTTAACCCCTCGATCCCTACCCTGAGCACGGAAGGAAAATCAGCGACCACAAAAGAAATACCAAGGGAATTTGAGGACTTCGCCGATGTATTCGATGCGGAAAGATTCAAGGAGCTACCCCCGCACCGAAAACACGACTGTGCCATAGTCTTCAAAGAAGGAACGGAACCGCCAAGGCCAGCCAAAGCCTACCCAATGTCACCCGATCAACAGAAAACCCTAAAAGAGTTCATAGACCAAGAACTAAAAGATGGGAAGATACGACCTAGTAACTCCCCAACCGCAGCACCCTGCTTCTATGTCAAGAAGGCAGATGGATCCCTACATCTGGTCACCGACTACCGAAGAATGAACGAAATAACTGTCAGTGACCAATTCCCCATCCCCTTACAGGAAGATCTGCTGGAGAAACTACGGGAAGCAAAGATCTTTTCCAAGATAGATCTAAGATGGGGCTACAACAACGTACAAATAAAGGAAGGGGACTAATAGAAAACAGCGTTCAAAACTAAAGACGGATTATACGAATACGTGGTTATGCCTTTTGGCCTCAAAAATGCTCCAGCCGTCTTCCAGCGCTTCATGAACGAACTTTTCTGGGACCTGAAGGACGTGTACATAATCGTATATCTGGACGACATCCTCATATACTCAAAAAATCGAGAAGAACATGTGGACTATGTCAGGGAAACTTAAGCGACTTAGGGAAAACCATCTCTTTGCATGGCCTGAAAAATGCTCCTTCTTTGTTACCTCAGTCAGTAACCTACATCGGTATCGTCGTTACCCCAGAAGGGATTTCTATGGAAGAAGACAAAATTGCAGTCATACGAGATTGGCCTGAGCTACACACAGTCAAACAGGTCCAGGTGTTCTTAGGATTTGTCAACTTTTACCGGAAATTCACACACGATTTCAGTGCCCTAGCTAAACCCCTAACCAACCTAACCCGAAAGAACACAAAGTGGGTCTGGGGGGAAGAACAGAAACGGGCGTTCCAGGCAATCAAAGACACTATAGCCAAAAAACCAGTCCTAGTCCACCCCAACCTGGAGAAACCCTACTTCCTAGAAACAGATGCGTCAGGGGTAGCGATGGGGGCCATATTAAATCAGCAGCACATGGACAGGAAGCTACACCCAGTAGCCTTCATGTCAAAAAGCTTCAATGCAGCCCAACAACGGTATGATACATATAACAAGGAACTATTAGCCATCATCGAAGCTCTGCAACAATGGAGATACCTGCTAGAAGGAACAAAGGAGGCCATAACAATCTACACGGATCATCGAAACCTCCAATTCTGGAGTAAGGCGAGAATCATGGACTGAAAGCATGCAAGGTGGTATGGCTTGTTAGTGTCATATAATTTTAACATCATATACCAACCAGGAAAGCAGTCTGAGAAACCGGACCTATTATCCAGAAGACATGATCATAGGGACATCCCGAGTGCAAAACAAACCATGATAGCGGCAGAAAGGTTCCAGGGATTCAAGGCGGAAATCAGTACAGACCTTATCAAGGAGCTCAGAGAAGCACAGAAGGAGGACGAGTCCTTAGAAACCCTGATCAGCAGCGTCCAGAAAGTAAAAAGTCTACCTGCATCCATCCAGAAACAATATCGGCGATACAAATGGGAGGAGGGGCTATTATGGTACAACGACACCATACTAGTTCCGGACGAGCCAGAACTCTGAAAGAAGATCCTCCATATGCACCACAACTCGCCCATTGCGGGACATCAGGGAAGGGCACGAACTCTCGAACTCGTCAGTAGAAGGTATACATGGGCAAATATGAAGGCCCAGGTCAACGCCTACGTCGACGAATGCGAGATCTGCACTCGAGCAAAATCCACAGGTCAAAGAGTCGCCGCCAAGAACATGGAGCTACCAAACGAACCATGGGAAGCCATCAACTACGACTTCATCGTAAAACTACCACTCTCGGAGGGGTTCGATAGTATCCTAGTAGTAGTGGACCAGTTCTCCAGGCAGGCACACTTCCTACCGTGCAGAGAGGCAGTGGATGCGGAGGAGTTAGTGGAACTCTTCCTAAGGGAAGTCTGGAAACACCATGGAACCCCGAAAACGACAATCTCGGATAGAGGCGTGATGTTCAACAGCAATTTCCTGAAGACCCTATACAAGCGATTGGGACAGGACCCCTGCTTCTCCACCACCTATCACCCCCAGACGGATGGACTAGCAGAACGGACCAATCAGTGGCTAGAGGGATATTTGCAAAGCTTCTGCAACTACGAACAGGACGACTGGGCCAAGTGGCTACCCATTGTGGAATTCTGCCATAATAATCAAAGGAACGCTGCAACTGGACAGACGGCGTTCGAAACAATATATGGAAGGCACCCCAGATGGCAAATCTCAGAAGAAGGAGGGGAAGGAAGTGTGAATGTGAATCACATGGCAACTCACATGAAGCAAATTTGGGACGAAGCCCGGGCGTCCATGGAATACCACCGGAAGAAAGAGATGGTACCAAACACCGAATATGCGAAAGGGGATAGGGTCTGGCTGAACACCCAAAATATTCGCACAAGACAACCTTCGAAGAAACTCGATGACAAGAAGGCTGGTCCTTTGGAAGTCGTGTGGAAAATCTCGTCGCATGCCTACCAGCTCAACCTGCCGAAAACCATGAGAATACACAACGTGTTCCATGCGGACCTACTCACGCCATTCAAAGAAGACTCCTTCGGAAGGTTCTCCCCGAAACCACCGCCGATAATAACAGAGGAAGGAGAAGAACAGTTCGAAGTCGAGAAGATTGTCGGTTGGGAACAAAGGGGAAAGCGACTATACTACGAAATCAAATGGAAGGGGTATGACTCGCTAGAAAATACCCTGGAATGAGTGGAGAAGATGATTCCACTGGAACGAGTCATGAGGGACTTCTGCTGAAAATTCCCAGGGGCGCTGCTACCAGAAGGGTATATAAGAGAGCAGGGAAAGAATACAGCGGTGTGCAAGCCTGGACACTCCAGCTTGCTTCACCTTGTCGCCTCTACCACCTAGAGTCCCTCTCAGGACTTCATTCTGGAAGCTCGCCACCTCACCTCCGCTCTCTCCCGAACTCCACTTTACTCATTAGGAGTTCTAGGAACCTTACTTGCCTATACGTCCCAGACCTCCCTTATTGGACACACTACTTCTTCCTTGTCAAGCCGCCGTATCTTGTGGCAAACCCGTGACTCGAAGATCACGAACACACACACGTCCACCTTGGTTTGCCACCGGTAAACAAGGGCACGTGATCAATCTCGTCTCCACCTTTGCCGGACATTTCCGTGCCAGTTCGCGTCCTGACAGGTCGTGACATACAGCGGGAAAGGCAGAGGCTGCGCATCGGCATGAGACGCGCGTACACCTGAGTCAAACTGCGCAGCTGAGGCTGGCGTGTACACCGAGTCAAAGTCCGAGAAGGAGTCCGAGAAGCCAAGAAGGCCAACGCGGCCTAAAGCCGGTGGCGAACAAGGCAAGCCACGAGAAAAGTTGGGGGTGAGAGCACGAACTCCCGACAGGAAGAATGTTGTGAGCTGCCGTACAGCCCCCAACTTTTCTCTTTCTTTTCTTTCTCTTGGGCACCTCTGGCCCCCCTTCTTTGTCTCGTGGCTTGGCAGTGCTCAGTGGCCGACCGACCGGGGAATGGCAGTTGACTCACACCTGTACGCGTGTCTCATCTGGTTGACTTGCCTTGGAATGGCAGTTGACTGTCGTACTCAGATGACTCACCTGTATTAGCATAGTATATAGAGAGCAGAGAACAAACCTGGCAACCCCAGCTTGTTCTCGCCTTGTCCCACTTCACCTTCGCACTAAGGGGTTAGCAACCCTCTTACTTAAGTCTTTTTCCTCTAAAAGGGTCTTGTGGCTTAAAGGTACTTAGCCACTCGACCACCTTTCGTATCTCGTGGCACATCGCTGCTAAGTCAAGAAACATCTTGTGGCTTAACTATAAGCCTTTACGTCGTGTCCATCTATCATCTACGAGGACCCCAGTCCTACCTTATCACGTCTAAAGGAACCTCCGCGTCACACTAGTGACCCTACGGTGAAGGCTTGTAACACCATGATTGCTGCAGAACACTTCCTAGGATTTTGAGTGGAAACCAAGATCGACCTCATTTCGGCTATCAAGGAAGCCCAAGGGGAGGATGAGTCATTAACCACTCTCATTACCAGGACAAGAGAAAAAGATTCTCTACCCCCCTCCATGCAGAAACAATTCCAAAAAAAGTGGGAGGAGGGATTAATATGGTATGAGGACTGAATCATTGTACCTGATGACCCCAAAGTACAAAAAAGAGTATTGGAACAACACCACACATCACCTATAGCTGGACATCAGGGCCAGGCAAGGACTCTGGAGCTCATCAGTTGGCAGTACTGCTGGCCAGGGATGAAAATGCAGGTCAATCAATTTGTGGAAGAATGCAACACATGCAACCAAGCAAAGGGATCTAAACAGGCAGCCCCCCAAAAGAATATCGACCTCCCAAGCGAACCATGGGAGGAGATCAACTACAATTTCATCATCAAATTGCCTGAGTCAGAAGGATTTGATAGTATCCTAGTAGTGGTGGACCGCTTCTCCAAACAAGCACACTTCATACCCTGCAATGAGTCAACGGACACTGAGGGAGTAGCGAAGACCTTCATCAGGGAAGTATGGAAACACCATGGTATACCAAAGGTAGCCATATCCAACAGAGGGCCCTCCTTTAACAGCTATTTCCTGAAGTCGCTGTATGAACAACTTGGAGAAGAACCCCAATTTTCCACCACCTTCCACCCCCAAACTGATGGATTGGCAGAACAGAAAAATGAATGGCTGGAGGCATACCTACGCACCTTCTGTAACTACAGGCAGAGCGACTGGGTGCAGTGGCTGCCTATTGCGGAATTCTGCCACAATAACCAGGTCAATCAGACAGCCAAAAAAACAGCCTTCGAAACAGTGTATGGAAGAAACCCCAGATGGGACATCTCGAACAAAAGAACAGAAGCACCTGAAGCTGATGGACTGGCAGACTATATGCGCTCCATATGGGATGAAACCTGAGCCTCAATGGAGTATTACCAGAATAAGGAGTCCCTGCCTAAAACGGAATTCCAGGTGGGCAATAAGGTATGGCTCCTGACCAAAAATATTAGGACCCGTTGACCTTCCAAGAAGCTCAATGACAAGAGGGCAGGGCCCTTCACCATTAGCAAAAAAATCTCTTCACACACATAGAGGCTGGCACTTCTGAAGACAATGCACATACATGATGTCTTCCATGTGGAGCTGCTAATGCGCTACAAAGAAGACTCCTTTGGGCGATTCCAGGCAAGGCCTCCACCAACCATCACAGAGGAAGGAGAAGAACAATTCGAAGTAGAGAAGATTGTGACATGGGAACAACAGAAGAATGGCCTGTACTACCAGGTCAGGTGGAAAGGCTATGACTCACTTGAGGACACCATGGAACAGGCCAAGAAGATAGCCGAACTCAACCAAGTCATGAAGGACTTCTTACGGAAACACCCAGGCACACCAACACCTGCAAACTACAAGGGGGGAAAGGATAAAAGCGAAGGGGGAGAGCAGCAAACCTCAGCACCAGCTACCAAGCCATTGCTATCACTCCCAACTCACACACACTTGACCCACTCACCTCCTTTTTAACTAAACCTGAAACACAATGGCCCCCATCCGCAATGCCCACTCCGCTGCCACTACCTGCACCATCTCTGCTGCCACCACCACTGCACCCCACCTGTCTGCACTCACTGGACACAACATCGTGCAGCTCTGCTCCAATCAGGAACTCAAGAAGCTCACTGGGTGCAACACCTTCAATGAGGCCTGGGACTACACATGGGGACTCAACCCCACCGCCAACCTCAACTACATCCCCATGGGGCAGTGGTGGGGCTGCCTCTTGGTTGACAACATCACCCTGTGCTGTCCCAAGCAAGGGGACCTCCGATGGGTCAGGAAGAGCCCCCAGCCAACTACCACCAAAGAAATGCAGCATACCTGGCTGTATGTCTGCTGAATGTGCATTGCCCCAATGGTTGAGGAGGTGCTCCATGGGTCCAAGTACCAGACCTGGGATGTCAACTGGAAGTCTGATGGATCTTGGTGGGTCCAGGCTGAGACAGCTGAGTGATGGGTGGAGGACGCCCTCCGACAATGGAAAGCCCAGGTCCCAAGTCCTACCATGGATTCGTTGCAGATCTGAGGAAGGGGACAGTCTTTGAGCTGATCCAGGAGGGGAAGTTCTGTTGTGAGCCGTTACTGTGCAACATCCCCAACAATGCTTCTTTCTTCTGGGCGCCTTCAGCCCCCTTTTCTTTTCTGACTTGGCTTTGCTCAGCAGTTGACTCACACCTGTATACATGACTCATTCAGATAACTCGCCTTGGAATGGCAGTTGACTGTCATAGATAGATGACACACCTGTACTTGCATAGTATATAGAGAGCAGAGAACAAGCCTGGTCGGACCAGCTTGTTCTTGCCTTGTCCCAACGAGGAAGTTGTTCAGCAAATCCTTGCTGAGCGAACTTGTGACTTCCCTAATGACGACGATGGCGAAGAGATCGCTCCAACAGGCTTTCGTCCTACTTCCTTTACTGACCTTCTTTTACAACAAGTCATACATAATGACTCTTATGCTCTTTCCACTGGCTAGATATGACTCACACTTGTATGACTCACCTTATGACTCACATACATGTATGACTCAACTGCATCTAGATTGTATATATATACAGTGGAAAGCAAGCCTGAGGACCTCAACTTGCTTTACCTTGTCATCTCACCTCTTGAGAGACACCTAAGTAGCAGCTGTTGACATCCCAGTCGGGATTACTTTGGTCACACTAAGAGAAGTGCTCTTATGACAAGAGACTTCTGTCGATAAGTCAACAGGTCATGAGGACCTGTGAGAACCATCTAGACTCTCATTGGAGGTCTGCGACACAATAAATACATTTGTTTTCCATAGGTTATGAGCCTTGCCCATGTGCTTTAAACCAGGAAACAGATATATAAGCTTACCTGGGTACTCACACATACAATATGGCCAACAGCTCATCCACAATGAATGGAGCTTCAAGCCTACACCAAATCCAAGCCCTGCAGGGAATGGATAACTATAACATATGGACCATACAAATGGAGGACATACTCACAGACCTCAATCTGTATGGATATGTTAATAGAACGACCCCTATCTCACCTGAAACAATAAAAGTCACTGAGACTAATTGCAAAGGTGATGATAATAAGCCCTTACCTGATTTGGAAACAGATGAACCAAAGCCCGACTACATGAAATGGTTCAAACTAGATCGGAAGGCACTATCAAATATAAGACTACATGTGGATGGAAGTGTACTCATGCATATACAAGTGTGTACATCATCAGCTGACACATGGGACCTACTAGCAGCGACATTCCAAGTCAAGGGGACAGTCGGACTAATAGACCTATGAAGGAAGTTCTTCAGTCATTGCATGATTGAGAGCGAAGATATTGAAGAACACATTCAGTGAATGCATGAATGGTTCCAACAACTAACTGGAATAACCCCCAGTACTTGCACCAAAGTCGACTGGATAACAACATTAGTAGCAAGTTTACCAGATTCATGGGATACATTTACCCAGTCAATAAGCTTCAAATTTGACCTAACAGACAAGAACGAATTAGCAAATCAAATCAGTGACGTGCATTCACACATACTAGCTGAAGCACACCAAAGGAATACCCGAAACACTGATGTGAAAGCATTCTTTAGTATAAGCAAACCAGACTTTAATAGAATGCAATGTACCAATATAGGATCGAAACTGCCCAATAAGTTGAAGTCAAAGTGTAATAACTGTGGGAAGATTGGACACTGGGCAGCTGAATCCCAAGGCCCAGGAGTGCATACAGGCACAGTCAACTAAACAAAGTGAACAAAGGAAACTTCCACAATAGAAGATTCGACTCACCCAAGAAACATTGAAACAACAATGGACACACGCATATAGCTGTATCAAACAATACAGAATACATGTTCTCAGCTTGAAAACAACAAACAACGCAAGTCAATATTGATCATTGAATATGGTTAGCAGATAGTGGTATGATGACTCACATAGCGAACAATAGAGATGTGTTCTCTATGTATAGTAAGTTGTCAGGATACATTACTGGTGTAACCAGCCAGGAGCCAATTATGGGCCAAGGCACTGTGAACCTTCAATGCAAAATTAGCCCAAACAGTGCCAATTATGAAGATGTAACACTTACAAATGTAGTGCACATGCCCAGATCACCAGCAAACCTTATTAGCCTATTGCTAGTAACCGATAAAGGAATGCACATATCCTTAGCATGTGACTATTTAACCATATGCGATACAGACAATAGACCTATAATGATGGGATCAAAATTAGGAGACTGCATACAAGGAAATTTATGGAAGATAAATGTGCATACAATCTGCAATAAGGAGCAAAAACTGAAGACAGTGAGATCATACTTACCAAACAAACTGGTCATACCTGGTTTGATTGGCACAAAGTATTAGGACATGTCAGTCCACAAGTGTTGAAATGACTGAAAGATACAAACCTGGTGGAAGGAATGGAAATAGCCAAAGATAAAGACAGTCATCAAACTCACCGATATCACCAGTTAACTCTCAAGCTGCTGCTCTCACTCCTACTTCTTGTTCCCAAAGTAATATGCTCCTTGTCCCTCACATTGATATGATTGACTCAGTGTGCAAGATTAATGCTGTCTCAAGCGTCCCCAACACCACTGGCATGCGAACCTGTCACAGCAACCCCAACCAACCCACCATATCCTTGGAGAAGGAGTGTGGAGGAGTCAGGATTAATGTCCATGACACTCCCACAGCCAGTCTGTCATGACCCATTTTTAGTGTCACTATAAATCGATCATAACGAACTAATAAGTGTCGCGACCCGTTACTGTTACTGTAACGAATGCCGCGACCCTACAAAGCATCGTTACCGAATGAACCTTCAGTGATACGCGATCACGTGACCCGTTACCATTACGGTGGTTAACTAAGTCGGACGTGCAACATCTCTCTCTTGCAATGCTAGTCTGACCTCCGACCTGACTAAGCAAGTCACATGACCCTAGGACTAAGCGCGGCTCCTATAAGATTTGGAGCCGCAAATTACACATTATGTTAAACAGTAAACAAACACATGTGACTCAATGACACATCATCCTATTGGGTGACCTCGCTACACGTGACCTTGTTGTGACTATGGACTACGGATATGGAATGACTCGAACGATCGCATGTATATAACAAAGCAAAGGGGGACTCAGAGCCCCACTTTGCTTTACCTCGTCCACCACAGGACTCGTTGTACATAGATAGCATATACGATACATTATGCACACATTAGATACTCTGAAATACGACATATACAGACAAACACAGCCACTAGATAAGGAATCAGCAGAGCCGGGATAGACAGGAACGACAGGTCATGACACAGTCAGTCCTCATCTTATGCCACAGAACATTTTGCTAACTTAGTACTAGAACTCTCCAACTCCAAATCTGATTCTACAAGCGAATACACTAATGACACCAGTGCATACCGCCTCATATCCAGCAACTCGTCTCTCATATCTGCACCACCCATTCCATCCAACCTTGTGGAACCCACCAACAACTTCATCAAACCTTCGCCGTATGCCAAACTCAATGACCTGGAGGAAAAATTCAGCAAGTTTACCCTCACTGACACTGTTCTGACACCACCAGAATCACCCATGACAGCTCCTGAGGACCTTGAACCAGAATAGGCCCTCACTGCTCACATATCGGCACCCAATGACCACCCAACAGTTGAGGAGGCCCTTGCTGGGCCAGAATCAACCAAGTGGGCAGAGGCCATGGAGGTCAAGGTCACAGCCCTCAAGAAGATGGGCATGTACAAACCTGCAAACCTCCTGAGTGGATGGAATGTAATGGGGAAGAGATGGGTACTCACCGTCAAGCATGATGAGAATGGTGAACCAGTCTTGTCAAGACCCGTCGTTTCTGTCTATCTCGGCTCTGCCGATGTCTTATCTAGTGGCTACGTTCATCTGTATATGTCGTGTTTCAGTGTATTCGGTGTATGCATAATGTATAGTGTATATGCTGTTTATGTCTATGTACAACGAGTCCTTGTGGTGGACGAGGTAAAGCAAAGTGGGGCTCTAGAGCTCCCCTTTGCTTTATTATATACATGTTATCATTCGAGTCATTCCGTATCTGCAGCTTGGAGTCATAACAAGGTCACGTGTGATGAGGTCGTCCAGTAGGACGATGTATCGTTGAGTCACGTGTGCTTGTTTATTGCTTACCCAGCGTATGAATTGCGGCTCCGCCCAGCGTATGAATTGCGGCTCCGAATCTTATAGGAGCCGCGCTTAATCCGAGGGTCATGTGACACGGCTTAGTCAGGTCGGAGGTCAGACTAGCATTGCAAGAGAGAGATGTTGCAAGTCCGACTTGGTTAACCACCGTAATGGTAACGGATCACGTGATCACGTATCACTGAAGGTTCATTCGGTAACGGCACTTCGTAGGGTCGCGACATTCGTTACGGTAATGGTAACGGGTTACGTCCGATATTTATGGCAGATCACGACACTTATTAGTTCGTTATGATCGGTTTATAGTGACACTAGAAATGGGTCATGACAAGTCTGGTACAGAGCACATCTAGTAGTTGTCACGACCTGTCAGGACACGAGTTCAGGGTCATTGGATTTATGCGAAGGTGAAGTTTCATGGTTACTTCAGTGAGCAGAAAATGGTCAGTCACGTGTTCTTGTTTACAAGTGGCGGACGAGTGAGCCATGAGTTAAGACCAAGATAGGTGTGTGTGTGTGTGTTATCTCCGAGCAGTGGTGCCGAGTAGAGGATAATGGCTCCTAAGATGCCAAGCGAAAAAGGAGGTGTGCGAGAGAGAGCCAAGGCGAGCTGTCGTGCTTCCAGGGTGAGAAGTCCCTAGGTGTAGAGACGACAAGGTGAAGCAAGCTGGAGTACCCAGGCTTGTGCACTGCTGTATTTATACTACGTACATGAGTGCAAGTCATACAGCATGAATGGCAGAGGCTGTGCATCAGCATTAGACGTGTGTACACAGAGTCATACTGCGCAGCTGAGGCTAATTTGTACATCGAGTCAAAGAAAGAGCCAAGAAGGCACACGCGGCCTAAAGCTGGTGGCAAGGAGAAGCCGAGCCACAAGAAAAATTGGGGGTGAGTCCACGAACTCCTGACATTCCCCCCCCAAAAGTGAACGTCTTTAAAGACAAATCCAAAGAAAGACAATCACAAAAAAGAAGTAAAAAAAGTTTACAAGAGAAAAAAAAGTTCTAATTAAGTCACTTGGGTAGCGGCCCATTGTCCACCCAGCTAGTTTCCAGGGGCCCATCTAGCTAACTACTGGTTAACCCTTTCGGGTAGCCCTGGCTCATGTTCTACGAGCTCACCATCCCTCCTCCTTGCCGGCAATCATGAGGGCAGCCATGTCCCTGTCAAGCTGGTCCTGGGTGGCGTCCCAGGCCCATTGGTTGAGCCAGTCAAAGAACTGATCCTCGGCAAGGATCTTGTCCTTGATGAGGTCATAGACCTTTTGGCGGTTGAGGGTTTTGGTGACCCCCCAGTATCCGCTGGCGACCTGCTTCTTCCAGGCGACGATGCCTGCGTCAATGAATTCACCCACCACGTCCCCTCAGACCCAGAAATCGTCCTCCCTCCATTCGATGGTGTTTTGGGCGCCCACCTCGAGTGCTCAATGACCTTCTTGACCGACCACCCGCAGTACCCCCGCAGGAGGTAGATGGGCTTGGCGCACATTTCAGCGCCAGTCGTGGGATGGTCTCGGGTGTTGCACCACTTGAAGACCCCTCTTCTGGGGATGGCGAGCATGTTGCCCCTCCATTCGCATCCCCATACCTCGTCCTTAGGCAGTGTGGAGAGGTTGGCGCTCGGGTCGAGCCACTTGGTGTAGCAGATGGCGTTATTCTCGTAGGTGTCCACTCCAGGGTAGACGGTGTAGGGGGAGTGGGTAGACCTAGAGTAGAAGGTGGGCATGCTGGAGTGAGAGCAGTAGTGGTGTTGGGGATGTCTGGACTGGCCCTTCCCCTTGTCCTTTTATAACCTGGGGGGAGTGGTGCATTTGGGTATTTCTGCCACAGGTTGTCCAATGCGTGTCGGATGTTGGCGAATTTCTCCGCCAATTCCCACGAGTTTTCGCTCGAATCATACCCTTCCCACTTGATTTCATACTTCAGTCCTTCCTTTGTCTGTTGCCACCCCACAATTTCCTCCACATGATACTCTTCTTTGCCGTCCTCTGTAATAATCAGTGGAGGACGGGGCTGGGTACGGTTGAAGGGGTCCTTCCGAACCAGAGAGAGAAGTCTGACGTGGAACACATTGTGTATCCTCATGGTGTTGGGGAGTTCTAGTTCATAGGCATGGGAAGAGATCTTCTTTGATACTCTGAAAGGGCCTGCTTGTTTTTTGTCAAGCTTTTTTGAGGGTCTTGTCGTTCGTATGTTCTTGGTGTTCAGCCAGACCTGTTCCCCCACTTCGAATTTCTGTGGCTCCCCTGGTTCCTTGGCCTGTAATTCCATTTTGGCCTGTGCCTCATCCCATACTTCCTTCATATGGTTCGCAATGTCGTTTGCTTGGGGGTTGCTACCCTGCTGGCTGGTGATATCCCACGTTGGTGATTGTCCGTATATGTCACGACCTGTCAGGACGCGAACGGATACGAAATGGATTTGGCGAAAGTGGAGGCGGAACTAGTCACGTGCCCTTTATTTACCGGTGGCGGCGGATAGTAAACACTGAGGTAGACGTGTACACGTACGTTGTCTTCGAGTGGCGACGGTGCCATGAGACACAACGGTTTGGTGAGAAGATGAGAGTGTGTTGAACGATAGAAGCCTGGGACGAGTAGATTAGGAGGTTTCCTAGGACTCCTAGTGAGTAGAGTGGTGTTCGAGAGAAGGCGAGAGCGAGGTGGCGAGCTTCCAGAGTGAAGTCCTGAAAGGGACTCTAGGTGGTAGAGACGACAAGGTGAAGCAAGCTGGAGTATCCAGGCTTGCGCACCGCTGTATTTATACTACGTACATGAGTGCGAGTCATACAGCGTGAATGGCAGAGGCTGTGCATTGGCACGAGACGCGCGTATACCTGAGTCAAGCTGCGCAGCCGAGGCTGGCACATACACCGAGTCAGAGTCCAAGGAAGCTGAGAAGGCACACGCGGCCTAAAGCCGGTGGCGAGGAGACCGAGCCACGAGAAAAGTTGGGGGTGAGTTCACGAACTCCCAACATTCCCCCCCCAAAAGTGATCCTCTTTAAAGACAAATTCAACGAAAGACGATCACAAAAAAGAAAAAGAAAAAAGGGTGTACAAAAGAAAGAAAAACGGGACAAAACATTCTATTAAGTCACTTGGGTGCGGCCCATTGTCCGCCCAGCTAGTTTCCAGGGGCCCATCTAGCTAACTACTGGTTAACCCTTTCGGGTAGCCCCAGCTCGTGTCCCACGAGCTCACCACCTGCGCTCCTTGTCCTTGATCTCGAGGGCGGCCATGTCCTTGTCGAGCTGGTCCTGGGTGGTGTCCCAAGACCGTTGGTCGAGCCAGTCGAAGAACTGGTCCTCGGCAAGGATTTTGTCCTTGATGAGGTCGTAGACCTCTCAGCGGTTGAGGGTTTTGGTGACCCCCCAGTACCTGCTGGCGACCTGCTTCTTCCAGGCAACAATGCCCGCTTCGATGAACTCGCCGACCGCGTCTCCTCAGACCCAGAAATCATCCTCCCTCCATTCGATGGCACTGCTCGTTGCCCATCTCGAGTGTTCGACGACCTTCTTGACAGACCAGCTGCAGTACCCCCACAGGAGGTAGATGGGTTTGGCGTGCAGTTCGGTGCTGGTGACGGGACGCTCACGGGTGTCGCACCACTTGAAGAGCCCCCGCCCTGGGACGGCGAGAGTGTCCCCCCTCCACTCACACCCCCAGACCTCGTCCTTGGGCAGGGTGGAGAGGTTGGCGCTGGGGTCGAGCTGCTTGGTGTAGTGGACCACGTTGTTCTTGTAGGTCCCGACTCCGGGGTAGACGGTGTAGGGGGAGCGGGAAGACCCAGAACAGAAGGCAGGCATGACGAGGTAGTGGTAGTAGTGGTGGTAGTAGTGGGTAGGATGTCTGGACTGGCTTTCCCCTTCGCTTTTTTATATCCTGCGGGAAGAGGGGCATTAGGGTATTTTTGACGCAGACTGTCTATGGCGTGCTTGACGTCGGCAAATTTCTCCGCTGATTCCCACGAGTTCTCACTTGAGTCATACCCTTCCCACTTGACTTCGTATTTCAGTCCTTCCTTTGTCTGCTGCCATCCCACGATTTCTTCCACCTGGTATTCCTCTTCTCCGTCTTCCGTAATAATTGGCGGTGGTCAGGGCTGAATGCGATTGAAGTGATCCTTGCGAACCGAGGATAGGAGTCCGACGTGGAAGACATTGTGTATCCTCATGGTCTTGGGAAGCTCTAGTTTGTAGGCATGGGAGGAGATCTTCCTTGTTACCCTAAAGGGCCCTACCTGTTTCTTGTCCAGCTTCTTTGAGGGTCTGGTTGTTCGTATGTTCTTCGTATTCAACCAGACCTGCTCTCCTACTCTGAAACTCGGCGGTTCCCTGAATTCCTTTGTCTGTTGCTCCATTTTTGCCCTGGCCTCGTCCCATACTTCCTTCATGTGATTTGCGATGTCATTTGCGCGTGGGTTACTGCTTTGTTCGTTCATGATCTCCCATGTTGGCGACTGTCCGTATAGTGTTTCGAAAGTGGATTGTCCAGTCGCAGTGTTGACATGATTGTTGTGACAGAATTCCGCCAGGGGTAGCCATTTCACACAATCATCTTGTTCGTAGTTGCAGAAGCTTTGTAGATAATTCTCTAGCCATTGATTTGTTCTTTCAGCTAGCCCGTCCGTTTGAGGGTGATAAGCTGTAGAGAAGCGAGGTTCGATCTGTAGTCTTTTGTAAAGGGCCTTCAGGAACTTGCTGTTGAAGGACGGCCCTTGATCGGATATTGTAATTTCCAGGAGACCATGGTGCTTGAAGACTTCTCGTGTGAAAACTTCGGCTAGCTCTTCTGCCTCCATGCTTTCGTTGCAGGGTACGAAGTGGGCCTGTTGTGAGAAGTGGTCTACGGTTACCAAGATACTGCTGAACCCCATGGACAGTGGAAGTTTCACGATGAAGTCGTAGTTGACGTGTTGCCAGGGTCGTTCCGGCAGTTCGATACCTTTTGGGGGTGTGGAGGTGTTTATCGTTTTGGCTTCGTTGCAAATCCAACACCCGTCTACGTATTGGTGTACCTCCTGCGTCATCCCTGGCCAATAGTATCATCGTTTGATGATTTCCAGCGTCCTTTCCCTTCCTTGGTGTCCTGCTACTGGTGAGTCATGGTGTGTTCGTAATACGGCTTTTTTGATTTCTGGGTCTTTCAGTATGATGATCGCATTGTCGTACCAGAGTAACCCTTCCTTCCAACTGTATCTTCGGAACTGTTTCTGTATGCTTGGAGGTAGTTTCTCTTTGTTTTGAGTGTTCGTCATTACTAGTTCCAGTTCTTCGTCTTCTTTCTGGGCGTCTTTGATTGCGCTAACAAGGTCGAAATCCAGGGTTGCCTTGAAGCCGTGGAATCGTTCAGCTGCAATCATGATTTGTTCCGGGTTCGGGATGTCTTTGTAGTCTGATCGTCTAGAAAGGGCATCTGGCTTTTGGGACTGCTTTCCTGGTCGATAGTGTATTTTGTAGTTGAAGGAAGCTAGTTCCGTGTACCATCGAGCGTGTTTACGGTCCATGACCCTTGCATCCTTCCAATACTGTAGATTTCTATGGTCAGTGTATATGCGGACCGGGATTTTCGTATCCTCGAGATATAATCGCCAGTGCTTTAGGGATTCTACGATCGCTAGTAGTTCCTTGTTGTATGTGTCGTAGTTTCATTGTGCTGGGTTAAAGCTCTTTGATAGGAAGGCGATGGGGTGTAACTTTCCGTCTTCCTGGTATTGGCTGAGGATGGCACCTAGAGCCATGCCTGATGCATCTGTTTCTAGGATATACTGTTTATCGGGGTTCGGGTGTGCTAGAACAGGTTCCCTTGTTACGGCGTCCTTGATGGCCTGTATTGCTTCCTGTTCGACGTTCGTCCATTTCCAAGGTTTTCCTTTCTGTGTTAGGTCATGTAACAGTCGAGCTATTTCGCTGAAGTCTGGGATGAACCACTGGTGAAAGTTGCAGAACCCCAGAAATGCTTGGTTTTGTTTCACGGTTTTCGGAATCGGCCAGTCGATGATGTCCTGTACCTTGCTCTTGTCCATGGAAATTCCTTCAGGGCTGATGACTAGTCCAACATAGTCCACTGTGGTGACCCTAAAATGGCATTTCTTTGGTCGAACGAATAGGTGATTTTGTTGAAGCCTTTCCAGGACTGCTCGTATGTGTTCTGTGTCTTCTTCATTGTTCTTCGAGAAGATGAGGATGTCGTATAGGTAAACGATGACGAATACTCCTCTGAAGTCAGCTAATATTTCATTCATGAACCGTTGAAAGATACTTGGCGCGTTTTTGAGGCCAAAGGGCATGACTACATATTCGAATAATCCGTCCTTGGTGTGGAAGGCGGTTTTCCATTCGTCTCCTTCTTTGATGCGTATGTTGTTGTATCCCCATCGCAGGTCTAGTTTGGTGAATACCTTAGCCTCTCATAGTTGTTCGATTAAATCCTCAGGGAGCGGTATTGGGAACTGATCGCTAACGGTGATGTCATTGATCTTTCGATAGTCCATTACCAGTTGTAGGGAGCCGTCCTGTTTCTTGACGTAGAAGCATGGAGCTGCGATTTCTGATTTGCTGGGTCTGATCTTCCCATCTTGTAGTTCTTGTTCTAGGAAATTGCGGAGCTGTTTGGCCTGGTCTGGAGACATGGGATATGGTTTTGCCAGTCGTGGGAGTTTTGCTTCCTCTTTGAAGATTATCGCGCAGTCATGCTCTCGATGTGGAGGTAGTTCCTTGAATTTCTCGGCGTCGAAAATGTTGTGAAAGTCGTCATATTCCGGTGGGATGGGAGTTTCGTCTGGAATCTCTCCTGCTGCTTTTCCTTGTTCTGTTCTGAAGCGTATTTCCATGGTTTTCTAAGAGATGTCTGGGTCGTGTTCTGTGAGCCATTCTTTTCCTAGGATTGCTCTTGTGTCTCCTAGTGGCATTATGTAGAAACGGCTTTTGAAAGTTCGTCCTTCTAGGTTAAAGGTAATGGTGGTGCGGAATCGTATTTTTTTGGGTGGTTTCGTTTCCGTCTATGGCAATGACGGTCCGGGGGTGTGTGAGTTCAATTAGGGGAATGTGGTTTCTGCGTGCATAAGTGATGTCGATGAAGTTCCGGGAAGATCCTGAGTTGATAAGGGTGAGAGTGGGTTCCGTGATTCCTTCGATCGTGATGTAGCAGTGGGGATCATCGTTGGATTTCTTTAGATAATATACATGCTGGACATCATGATCTAGGTTTTCCTTGCCTACAGACATGGGCGCAGTAGGCTGTATTAGTTTCCCGACTCCGAAGCTGTGGACTCATCGTCTTTTCCTGGTTCCTCAACGTGTGCTTCCTTCGCCTTTTCCTTTCGTTTGGGGTCTTCTTTCTGGGATTCATTTCAGGTATTCTGTCCTTGAGGTTGATCTTCTTTGTGGTATCCTGACCGACATACTCCTATCGCATGTCCTAGTCTCCCGCATTTGAAGCATCTTCCTTCTCTTCTCCTTCGTTCAATGGTTTCCTTTGGCATGGTTTGGTTCTGGGTTTGTGTCTGACGTGGGTTTGGAACCATGGCTGCTTTGCCCCTTGTTTGATTGTCTTTGATGTTTCGAGTTGCATAAAGGATGTCATCAGTGCGGATGGCATATTTGATCCATTCTTCGAGAGTTAGGGCAGATACGTCCTGGAGTACCATCATTCGTAGTAGCTCCCTTCGGACGGTGTTCTTTAGTCCTGCCTTGAATCGGTCGATGAGCGCTTTTTCGTCCCATTCAAGTTCATCCATCAGGATTCGGAATTCAGAGGTGTACTCGTTTGCTGATTTGGTTTGTACCAGCTTCTGGATATTCTCGGTGGCCCTTTCTCGTTTGATAGGATCTCCGAAGGCTAGGAGGAAAGCCTTCTTGAAGTTACTCCATGAGGCTATGGTCTCGTGTTCAGTTTCTTCTAGGACTTTCTTGAGGAGTGGTTTTGCCCATCGTGATGCGGGTCCTTCCTTTATGTTGGAGAGGGTAGTGGAGATCTTCTTGGGGTCTGGGAAGGCCCTGGGATATTCGAGGAAGTAGAGTTCCATTTTCATTAGGAAGTTTTCTGCTTCACTGTCTCGCTTCTTCCCCTCAAAGGGCTCCGGTTTCTTGGTCTTGGCTCCTTTTGGAATACGTTCTTCTTCTGGGGAATGAGACTTATTTGTTTTGTCTCTTCTAGATTGTTGTGGGGTTCTGGAGCGAGAGCGACAACTGTCCGGTGATCCCGGGGGGCTTGGTGATCGCTGTGGGCGGCGTATGTTTCGTTTGGTGGATTGGTCCTTGGGAGGTTCGGTGAAAGGTACATCCTCTATTTTCTGGGTGAGGCATTCTTCCAGTTGGTCGATTCTTCTGTCGAGGGCTTGTACGAGTTCTCGGGTTAGCTCCCCGTCTTTCCTTGACTCAGCTACTGCTTCCGTGATTGACCTGAGGACTGTGTTTGTCCCCCATTGTAAGTCGTTTACCCATGTTGGTATTTCCTGGAGGGCGTTCTGGATGGTTGCTGTTTGGGTTTGGATTTGAGCCCTTTCTTGATTTGCCAAGTTTCAGGCTGCCTGTGTTGCTTCTGCCTGAATCTGTTCTACGAGTTGGGCTGTCGCGACCCTCCGTTCTTTCTGGTCACTTCTTATTTGCACGCTTATGCGATACTGCTGGGTACTTCCCAGAGGAGCTGTTGTGATGGGTATTTCCCTATTTGGTGGACGACGTAAGCGAAAGCTC
>WSTK01000513.1:0-23417 GCA_019616945.1 Ceratobasidium sp. 414
CGTAACGGAATGGACGAGAAAATCGTGCGAGCTGATACGAGATCGTCGGTACAATCTGATTGACGTCGCGACATTCCGGCAGCTGCCGAGAGCAGAAGAAGCTTGCTGCCAGCTGTGAAGTGCCTCCCAATCGTTCGCACAAGCTATACGCGATGGTGGTTTTGCCCGTACCAGCCATGCCGTTCATCCAATAGATCTTTTCGCCCTTGATATCGTGCGCCCAATCGCGCAGCTGTTCCAAAACCTGGACGCGCGTGTCAGGCGTGCACCCCGCTCGAAGAAGGCTCGATGATTTTGCAGAGCGATACATCGCAGCCGGTGAGTTGGGGAGTTTCGCCAGGCGTGCTTCCTAATCAAAACATCGATTATGCTTAGAGCGTTTCGTCTGTTGTCTTTTGGTTACGCACCGTTGTCTGCTCAGCAATCCCTTTCCAGGTGCTAAAATTTGCGTTGACCTACGCGCACATAAGCGGCAGCTGAATGACATGGTACGACAGTGCTGACCATAAATCGTTCAAACAGGCCTTGGATGCGACGATAGCAAGCCAACACATCCTCGGCGTCTTGATCTGCTTTCATATATGATCCAAGCCCGCGCTCGTGCTGCTTCTTCCGGATGAGCCCAAGCTCTCGCTCGATACCCCTTCATATCAAGTTAGCTCGATCATCTTGTACATCTCAGCGGCGCTTACTGTGCTAGATTGACAATACTCGGTCTCATCTCAGGCGGTGTGGATTCGCCAAAGTATCCAGGGAGGTCCTGAAATAGCGCATTTAGTTCGATCCTGAGTCTCTGGTAGTCGTCGCGATTTTCGGCCACACTCTGACCACATCATCGGATTAGTGTCCTAAACGTAAAGCGGACTCGCACTAGCTTGCCTACCTCGAAGGTCTCGACGCACGTCAAGACGCCATCCATGGCTTGCTTCAGAGGCCCAAATAAGTCAGAGCCTTTGCTCAGTAGGCTAGCAAACGTCTTGAGCCCAGCCCATCCTTGGTGTTTGGCGTTTTGCTCAGCGGCAGACACTGCTGGCGGAACAGGCGCCGCTGGGAGGTTGTCGTTGTCATCGCTGAGTTGCAAGTTTGATAGGGCCATAGCAGATGGAGCAGAGGATTGGTTCAAATGGTGGGTCGTAGGCTGTAGGTGGGTTGCGGACGTAGGCGGAGTAAATGCGAGTGTTGACGAGGTTGAGGGTTGTGATTCGCTGGGTGAACGGTCGAACAATCCCTTGATTCGATCCACGCCTCGTTTGAGGCGTTGTTTTATTTTACCAGCCATTCCTACTGAAGTACGAGTAAGAGGTATCGCAAGGTCCTGAGGTGATTCACAGCTCGTTGGTTGGGGTAGCGCTCGTGGATCAGCGTCCGGCGCTTGTGCAGTGGCCAGACCGGATCACGTGGTCAGGGCTCTCTGGTTCGTGCGTCCTTGGCCACTTGGCGCCCTCCACTCTGCAACACAGCATTCCTATAATACCCTTAGGGACTCGACTCCGAAACCTGCACAATCACTCGGTCGAATTCTGCATAGTGCCAAACTCGACTCTAGTTGGTGGCTCCAACTCAGGACTAGGTCTGCCTCCAGTTTTGCGCTCTTGTCTGGACAAAGCCCAACAATCTGGGGCGGCGCTCCGTAATTTGCATGTCTCAGATCTGCGAAATGCCTGACCGCATAAACTCACGACTTTGGTCCAACTCTGCTCGGCGGTATAGGCGTCGAGCACCGTGCCGTGCTCTCATACGATCTACCCTTTCTTGAACATTTACTTCCCGATCTCACTTAAGGGCTATAAAGTCGGCCGCCTCGAGCCAGCGAGTCGCTCCCAACTACCGCCCTTCACCCGTCTTCGTCCGAGTGGTTCTTTACTACCCATCGCTTTTTCATCCCTACCCTACCCCATACGGCCATGTTGCTCCCTCTTATTCTACGACAAATCCGACATCGACTTCCGGCGGTCTACTGCACCTTACTAGCCAAGCGCTCTCGATGCCCACAACGGCTCTTTCAGCACTCAGCACCTCCCAAAGAGGGCGGTCCACCTCCAGATCATCTCCTTCACACAAGTCTGACCTTCCCGTAGGTATCTAGCCTCGCATAAGCCCTCTGGAAGCACACAGATTGCCGAGCTCGATGCTCCTGTCCTGGGAGTACGGTGTCCGCGCGAACCAAGGACTGTGCGAGGCAAGCACATCGTGAACGTACCCAGTACTAGCGCTGCGCTGGTCGGTCGGGAACACGCCGCGTACCCTGGGACTGAAAACCGTGCTTCATACGAGTAGTGTGACGGGTGTGCGCGACGCCTTGAGTGTCTCAGTGCCACTAGGCTAGCATTTGTCGCATTCGCGACTGGTAACCTTGCTCCCCTTTTCTGCCTGGCTCGCCCACTGGTGTGACCAAAGTCTCTCTAGACCGCGTCGGCCCAATCATAACCTGGTCTCTGGAGAGCCGCATACATGCCTCTAGACCGAACTCCTGCCGTGAACCAATATAATACGTCTTGCTCTTCTGTAGTTAGTAAGCTCTGGCCGTGTTCATCAAACAATTTACATATGCCTAACTCTGAATTGGCTAATGGAACCTGACACGCCTTCAGAGCGATAGGCAGTCTCAGCTTTCTGATCATAAATCAAACACTAATATCCTTTACACCCAGTTTTCGTATATAATCACAGTGCTGCCTGTCCATTTCGATGATGAGATTTCAAAGCCCTGAACATATAAAACACATGCAGGAGAACAAACTAACTATAGACAAGGATTGTGGATGCAAGACGCCAACGAAAGTAGACCTATAGACAAACGGACAACAAAAACAAGACGGCAAGTGATAGCGGGTCGGAGGATGATGACGGCGAGTCGGCACCGTAGAGAGGCGAAGGAAACGACGAACGGGGGGTGTCGCACTAAAGACTCCATGGGGGGATAAAGATAACGTGAAAGTGTAGGGTTGCAGGAGAACAGGTACGCATGCATCATGAAAACAAACGGACTCCAAGCCAAGAACGCTCTCGAAACTCACGCGCTTCATGCCGCCGCCTCTTCCTCGTCCCTCGCCTCTTGCTCCAGCCGTGCCGTAATCTGCTCCCTCAAAATAGGCAACGCAGCGGGCAGATCCACCTCGACGTACTCGGGTTTTTCATCAGACCCGTCTGCCTGACTCGAACGTAGCTTGGGCTCGGGCCACCGTTGCTCTGCCCATTTCCGAGCGTACGTCGCGCACTTGAAGTACTTCTTCCCGGAGTATTTTTTCCAAAGGCTCTCGTGCGCAGAGGGTGGTTGGAGGATGTAGTTGAGCATCACGTTGGCGCACGACAGAAGTGCCTTTTCAGAGTAGCCACTGTAGTGTTCGAGGTTCGCGTTCTGACAAATTAGGCGTTAGACCAAATAATAGCAAATAATATTCACAACTTACCCATTCATCTCGGTCAAGAATAAGACGAGACAGCCATAGAGCGGAAGCAGATAATAAACTAGGGGGACACTTGATAAGTCGCTCTTCGACAATGCTGACTTCCACAAGGAACTTGGCCATAGTACGTGTTTGGACGTCGTACGCATCTGCCTTGCTCGCGCGGCGCAACCAGCTCATCGGATTGGGATAGCTAAGGTCCCAACCAAGTGTTCGAAGGATGTACTTTTCAGCCTGGAGAATTTCCTGCTCGGTGTATCCAGAGTCCGAGACTTGGAGAAAGTTTTGAACCGAGGGAGCCATAATCTCCTCGTACTTGGAAGCAACGAACAGCGAGGTTATACCAACGAGCTGAAGTTTGATCAGGGAAACGATGCGTAAAGAGAGAAAGCGGTCGATGATGTTGGTAGCGAGAAACAAGGTTTCGGGAAGCAGGCGGAAGCGAGAGTGAACTTGGATAAGCCAATCCATGAGGATCCCTCGCATGTCCCAGCTGAGGTCTGGTTGTGACTTCATGTAAACGGGGCTGGGCATGGTGCGAATCTAGAAACACGAGGTTAAGTTACGGTGCTCCTTCGAGCGCAATATTACTCACCTCCAACTCCTTCATATAATTAAATATCTCGGCGACATACTCAGCAACCATCAAGGGGTCGTCCATGTCCTCGGCGTCCAAGTCGTCCCAACGGGTCGACGTGCCTAACCCAATCTCCTCCAAATCCTTCGTCGGCTTTCCAACGTCAAACGGGTTTTCGTCGTCCCTTGCCGGAACTGCGAGCGCAGCCTCAACAATAGCCGGCTTCTCTTTGGGAATAGCGATGCGGTCGTTGGAGCGGCGTCGTTTCGACTCGGGTTCATCCTCGTGGTGTTCAAGATCGGGCTCGGGCTCAGGATCGACTGGTTTGGGGCGCCGAGTTGCACCAGCAGCTGCAGCGTCCTTTCGCTTCGCAGTCGGCGCGCCGGGTTTGGAAGCCGTTGTTTCTTCCGCCTCAAGCTTCGGTTCCTCGACCTTGACAGGAGCAGCTGCCGACGCGCGCCGCTTGCGAGTCGGGAGCTCGACAACAAGCCTGGTCGAAGTCGAAGCCGTCGTCCCCGGAGTATCCGCACGCTCCTTCTCCTTCTCCTTGCTGATCCTCGCCTTTAACAACTTCTTCTTCTCCGCATTGGTGTTGGCGTTTAGCACTTTGCGTTTTCGGGCGAGTGCAGCAGCGGCGCTAAGCGTAGTTGACGCCAGAGCAGAGGAAGGCGGCGGAACGGTGGTTGTTGAAGAGGGTGGTAATTTCTTTTCCGGAGCAGCTTCCGATACGGGCTTGTCTCCTGTGCGTACGACACGGCTTGTTCGACGCGCAGCGTTCTCGTTTATTGGCCGCGTTGCCCGGGTGGGTCTGCGTGCCTATAATCACAAAAGTTAACATTGGGTCAACATAGGCTAGAAGTCGCATAAAGCAGTATAAAAACTCACAGGAATAGTGGACATGACCTGCCGTCTCTACGTGGTTCAGACTATGGGATTAAATTAACCAAGATGAGGTGGGGGAAGGGTGGGGGAGTTGGTGCGGACTGGCCGGACTGGCCATCACGTGACGGGACATCACAACGCCTGGTCCCGTGACCATTGTTTGTCTGGGACAAGTCTGTATGCGTCGCGCTGCACCGAGGCGCCCGGTGCAGAGCCTCAATGTCATTGGCCTCTATTTAATGATAAAGGAGCCACAGAATAGTAGTAAATTCAGATGTCGTATACATTTCATCGATCATCTTGTGGTTGGGGTTGTGTTGCGCAGATCCTCATCAGGACCAGCATCTGAACGTACGTGGGGACGCTGGCACGCACTCGATTCCCAAGTTCTTATCACCCCTTCCGCTGCTATACAGGCCCCTTCTCATCGCATCCACAGCTATCAACGTTTGCAGACAGTGCGCCTCAACCGAGCTATTCGCCGCATCAAGCCGCCTGCGAGACCTTTTGGTAATCCGAGTTCGCAACGTCGTAAATTTGCGAATAATAATGAACACAGGTTGACTGCTGGGCGCTCGGCGCCCCAAAGTCGCGCTGCTCGCATCGTGGCCGAAATGGAGACTGTATTTGTATAACGAAAAAGGACGACTTTTCTTACATAACGGACCCCAATTTAGGGGAAAGCAAAGTGTTGTGCAAGCACGTTCGACCCGCGACCACCACGCGCTCCGACCGCCCCCCCTGCTGCTACGCCTCATACTCTTTTCTATTTATTTAAAATCACGTCTGTAATATCTGCCAGCACTCGAACGCCTCGGGCCATTGCCAGCGTTTCCCTATTCGCAGAAGCGGCGCAGTAAGTAAGCGTTGGGCACTATCAGTGTGGGACCGAGATGGAGTGTTGACCTCATCCCAGGCACTCCTGGCCCCGCGAACCACCATTGTATCATGACGGAACCCAAGTCGCGTAGATCGTCCTCACACCCCCGTGGAGAAAGCCGACAAGCGTTTAACCCCGACCAAGCTCCTGCACTCCCCACGGGCGAAGCTCCAATGAACTCGTCACGACTCGCCTCGGGCACCCCTGAGCCTGACTCGCGTTTTCCTCCCCGTTCTTCTTCCCGTGCCCAGCAAACCCAGGTCAAATCTCGTCCATCAACACAGTTCGATGACAGGCCAAGCACGCAGTACGACCGTGGGTCGCAATACCAGAACGAAGACGGCGCGTCTCTCGCCGGGTCGCGGTCTGGAGCCAAGCATTCACAATATCCTTCCAACGAGCCTCCTATGTCTGCGAACGACCCCGATCCATTTTTCACTCAACAAGCGGCGCGGCCACAGTCTCAGTACGCCCACTCGGTCAGTCCTAGCGGCAGACAGATTACTCAGTCAGTTGCTGGCGGCAAGCCCCCCTCCCCTCCGCCCCTGCTGGATCATTCGCATCTCCGACCTGGCAAAGAGGCAAATCTGCTTTCGCACGAGCGTACCCTCGAGCTCTACCGCGCCAACGCCCGCAAGTCTAATGACCCGGACGTACAGTTTGAATTTGCGGTTTTCATGATCGACGCAAGCAAATCGCTACCCCTGCCTCCTGCTACCGGCGGCAACCAAATAGAAATCGAGAAGGTAGAGGAGAAGCGCGAGGAACTCACGCGCGAGGCCGTCCAGCTTCTCAAGCGACTCGCAGACCGCGGCCATGGCGAGGCACAGTACTTCCTCGCCGACTGCATGGCCAATGGAATCGGCACGCACAGGGCTCGTCAAGATTTTGACCGCGCGTACCCAATGTTTGTTCTCTCTGCCAAACACGGCCACGCGGACGCGGCATACCGGGCAGGAACGTGCTGCGAAAATGGGTGGGGATGCCGGCGAGAGAGCGCCAAGGCTGTCCAATTCTTCCGTAAGGCGGCGGCCGCGCTTCATCCCGGCGCTCTGTATAGACTTGGAATTGCCGAACTCAATGGGGAGCTCGGGCTCTCCAAGAGGCCGAAAGAGGGCGTCAAATGGCTGAAGCGAAGTGCGGAACACGCCACGACCGAGTTCCCTCATGCCTTGCATGAGCTTGCGTTACTGCATGAACGAGGCGTTGACAACGTCCTGTTTGTCGACTACGAATATGCAGCGGAGCTCTTGGCCCAAGCGAGCGAGCTTGGGTACGCTCCGAGTGCCTATCGTCTTGGAGAGTGCTACGAATATGGCAAGATGGGATGTCCTCAAGATGCGGCGTTGTCAATCCACTACTACGTAAGCATCTTTACTCCTCCAAGTTCCCCCTGGTCTTAACACCCGAGACAGAATATTGCGGCGCAACAAGATCACCGTGATGCCTGCTTCGCGCTCACGGCCTGGTATCTAGTAGGTTCTCCGGGCGTGCTGCCTCAATCGGACACGGAGGCCTATCTTTGGGCGAAAAAGGCTGCTGAGCAAGGTTTGGCAAAGGCGATGTACGCAGTCGGATATTTCTCCGAGGTGTGTCACGGTGTTTTCATGCCGCGGTTCGCTCTAATCACCTTCTCCTTTAGGTTGGGGTCGGGACTGTTCAATCACTACCCGACGCAATGCATTGGTATAAACGCGCGGCCGAAGCTGGCGATAAACGTGCCACCCAACGACTAAAGGCTACCAGCGGTGGACCCCTGCCCGGAAACGTCATCTCTCGCGAACAAGCCACTGCCGCAGCCGCATCGAAGGATAAGAAGGATTGCATAATCATGTAACGCCGTTACGGACATTTCTACCTCTCTTTTTTCTCTCACGCGTGCTATCCACTACATATTGTACGCGAGACCCATATAGACGCGCGGCACCTCGGACTGGCTGGCTGGACGACTCTTCCGTTTCTTGGTTTCTGTTTCGCCGATTCATGTTATGTCCTGCCATTGTCAAGTTTTAAATATTGCCAGAGTATTATTTACCCTCCTATTCCGCTCGTTAATCATATGCAACTCCCACTGTTGTTTGTTTGACAGCCGAGTCTGCCTGGTCGCGCTCCTAAATCCAGATGTCTCTCAAAGACTCAAAAAAAATACTGTGCTCCGTGATCCACGGAGAATGTGGAGGGTCAGTGGAGGGACGGTGGAGGGACAACCATGACAACACCTCCACCGCGACTAGTATTGACTTGGAAACTGGGGTTACGGTCACCCTCCGGACTCGAGGTATAAATATTCCCGCACCAGAGCGACCTTAACTATGGTTCCTTCCCATTATTCACCCTCTTGATAACATGGACATCCCCAAAACAATGCGAGGTTTTCGTCTCGAGGAATTCAATAAGCCATATGTCTATCACGACAACCTCCCCGTACCAACTGCGCGACCTGGAGAAATACTAATGCAAGTCAAAGCTGCTAGCTTTTGTCACACTGAACTGGCCGCCATGTCGGTAAGCCTTTATTCCTACCAGCTGCCGCCTGGACTTGTCGAGTTATTTGAAATATCTAGGGAGATTACAAGAATGTTAACCTGCCCGTGGTCCCCGGTCATGAGAACGTTGGGGTTGTAGCCGCCCTCGGAGAAGGTGTCACAGACTTTGAAGTGGGGGATCGAATCGCTACGACGGTGTTTCGGCGTGGATGTGGTGCGTTATTCGAATCAAACTTGACAATTGCGTAAACTGACTATCTTGATATGGAAGGGAACTGCAACGACTGCCAGGCCGGAGTCAGTAACTACTGTGAATCAAGAGAAGAAGCAGGCTTTACCCACGACGGAGGAATGGCCGAGTATATGCGTGCAGATCCTGTCTGGACGGTAAAGCTTCCGAACACCCTAGACTTTGAGGTTGCTGCGCCTCTCATGTGTGCTGGTTCAACAATATTCCAGTCGATACACCGCGCCAACCAGTCAAAGGGTGCGATCATTGCCATTTCCGGAATTGGGGGGTTGGGTTTTCTCGGGGTCCAGTACGCAAAAGCGTTGGTAAGCGAGGGCACCGTGCGTCTGGGCTGCGCCGCCTAACGAACAGCATAGGGATATAAAGTTGTGGCCATCGACACTCGCCAGTCCGCTCTTGACCATGTCAGGACGCTGCCCCCAGCCCTTGCTCCCGACTTGGTGATCAACCCGCTGGATGGGGTCGGACCCGCGCTTCAAAGTGTATCAAGCGCTTTCGATGGCGCACCTGGCGTGGGTGCTGCGATTGTAGCGACGGACGCACTTCCGGCATATGCCTTTGCCACGCGGATCATGGCCAAGCACGGAACTATGGTGGTCGTTGGTTTGCCAAAGGACCCTATCCCCTTTGACCACAGAGATATCATCTTCCGAGACATGCACATCACCTCTGGGACCCCCTGTCAGAAAGCGCGGTTACAGGAGATGATCGATTTGACCGTGAGCGCCAAAATCCGGGTCGATACCAAGGTGTATGCGGGACTCGAGAGCTTGCCAGAGTTGGTCAAGGATTATCATGACCCGAATATCAGGGGGAAGCTGGTGGTAAAAATTAACAGGGTTGTACAGTACAAGAATTAAATTTAGTAATGGTAGCTGGTGTCACAATAAAGGAATAGTTCGAAAACGTGGGCGGAGAAACGGGCAAGATAAAAACAGAATATAAGAAGGTTAGAACCAATTTGTGGCACGTCTCGGGCCTATTTGCGGTGGATCCGCGTGCTTCGAATGCGTCTGAACAGGCTAGCTAAACTGTCAGACGTGTGAACTTATAATAGAGCCGATCAGATATGTACAGAAGCGCCTAAGTTTCTCCTTGGTCAGGGCCTGGCACGACCGACGAATAGAATTGCATCTCGCGACCGAAAGCATAGTCGCGTATCCGGTCCAGTTCCGCCGTTGAAGCAGGCGGAGTAAGTAATGTGATGGTGCCACCCGTGGGTTCGGTCGAATGCGCGAAGAGCCACTCGATAAGCTGGAGTGTGGGAGGAGTTTCAGCACCCCAAGTGATGTGACGAAGTTGGCGACCAGAGCGGGGGGTAGATTGGGCCAATTGGAGAATGGCAGGGCCTTCGAGTATGTGCAACTCTCGTAAGGATGGGAGGTTCAGAAGCAGGCATGGTCCAAAATATCCTAGCGGGCAAGTAAGGGTCAAGCACTGGATGCCCCCCAAAGTCCCTATGAGCTCGCGGTCCTCGATATCCGGAGGTAAGTGTTCGGGGAACCTGCCGTCTCGAGCTCCCAAGATGGTGACTTGTTTCAGCTTTGGGCACTGATCGTATAGGTTGAGGATATGCCTAGCGACAAACTGCTCTTCCCCACGAAAGGGACGCGTGTTGAGGATCGCAGTGATGCCGTGAACCATCGACGCAAGGTCTGCGCTGCGATCAGGCGCATCGACCAATTGTAAAGTTCGAATAAATGCCGAATAACGAGCGTAAGAGTCGATGGTGATATGGTTAAACAGAACCTGCTGAACAACGCGCGTGTAATTGCGCGGCAAGAGCACGGCCAACGCCGCGAGGTCACCAGTATGACCTGCGTCCGAAAGACATTGAGCGATCAGGATTATAAGCTCGAGAGGCAGGCTGAGAAAGCCTCGAGGCTGGTCGGTTCGAGGTTGGTTATCAAGAACGTCAACCTGTGGTGGGCAATAGTGATGAACACATGCTATCGCCAAAAAATAATCTAGTTAGCCTTTCGGCCTGACCGTGTTTGGAGAGTCTCCACCTTGGTGCAGGGGTCTCGCAATGTGTCCCATCGAGAAACAAATTAAAGCAGCAAACGGAGGAAGAGGGTGAGGTGCTTGTGGGAGGAGGCCACAGTTGGAGCGCATCCCCCGAGCATACACGCTCTTTTAAGTTACGGAGCTCCCTCGAGGTTGCTCGGAGATTTCAATTCAGGGTGCTCCAGATGTAGTTATGGTGTAGGACCTGCACTCTCCACGCCCGCGAGTGCGATCCAGGCCAAGGTAATCCGTTGACACTTGGCAATCGCGCCCATAATACATCTCGGTTTAGAGCTGATGCGTGAATTTGTTATTGGGTTGCCGGGAGTGGAAGAACATTGAATTGTATGGCAAAATGTGCAGTAGACCACGGCACTGTTTCCCAACGTCAGGGTGGAGGCTGGACCGGACGGTCAACAAGACATTCAGTATATCGGAAACCGGCGGAGTGGTACTCCACAAATACGGCTCGGACAGGCGCGAGTTTCAAGCAGGGGGATGCATGTGATTACGGATCGTGGTGGTACGGACGTTTCATTGGTTGGACGAGTTGCGCGATCTAAGCGCCCACAGGTCGCATTCCACTGTGCGCGCCAGAGATGATGTGCGAGCGACGAGAAGTCTGTTCGCACTAACCCAGTGAAACCGCACAGGGCGGGCAACACCAACCAGAAGTGATAGGTTGCTTCCAAGTAATCGACGGACGTATCAAAACATTCAGAGACGTCCAAGCTTGGGCAAACAACCCCCGTTAATTTATCCAGCTGGGGCATCGCAATGTAGTCAAGGCTCTCGGGTAATAGTGCAATCAACACGGTGTGTCGTGGATATCGAAGCACCACTAGAGAGTTGTCCCATATGAACGTGCCAGACTAGGAACCAAGTGTACCGATTAGAGCAGGACTGTTGGGGGGTTGTTTAGGTTTGACAATCCGCAGAGGCGGAGGCATATCTGCGCTACGTAAGTAATTCTACGACGCAGGGGAGACGTTTCATGGCAATAGATTCGGTAAGGTTGAGCCAAGTGACTACGTCTCGAAGGGCGGGTGGCCGGTGAGGGCCGACTTCCGAGAGACTCTAGGGCACGTGACTTGCCTGAATCTATTCATTTGCCACCATCTCGACTGCCTGGTAGAAACGCCTTTGTTCTCATCCTCGGGGAATGGCGACTGTCACTACTAGCTCAAACCCGCAGTGGGAAGGGAGATGGAGTCATATGGACCAAATCCTTGATCGCCCTGGGCCCCGGACCGACGAAGCTTTCGTCCCAGGAGACGCGGTGCGCAACCCCCGAAGGTGGACGTGGTTTTCTGGGATTAATTCTCCCCGACTAGACAAAAGACTTCTTGCGAGACAAATGCAAGATTCTGGTAATTGGAGCGGGCGGTTTGGGTTGCGAGATTCTCCCAAACCTCGCGTTGTTGGGTTTCAAGGACATCCACGTTATCGACATGGATACCATCGATATAAGCAACCTTAATCGCCAGTTCTTGTTCAGGTCCGTAGTTTTGCCGGAGAGGAATGTGGCGGACTAATATGGTCATCGACTGCAGGCCCAAGGATGTCGGCAAACCCAAAGCCACCGTGGCAGCCGAATACGTGATGAACCGAGTTCCTGGCGTCAAAGTCACCCCGTGAGTCATTTTAGGGATAGGTCGACGATCATGACCTCAACTCCACGCGACATCCTCTTCTTGGGTTTCATGACGTGCACAGCTACTACGGCAAAATTCAGGACAAAGACGAGGATTATTATATGCAATTCACGCTGGTGATCTGCGGTCTCGATTCGGTCGAGGCCCGGCGGTGGATCAACGCGACACTTGTTAACATGGTCGATAGCGACAACCCCGAGAGCTTGAAGCCCCTTATTGATGGTGGAACAGAAGGTCTGCGCGTAGCCGTGTCTCTAATTAATATTGTTTCATGACCACGTTCTCTTGGTTGGTTCACAGGCTTCAAGGGCCAGGCCCGAGTTATCTTTCCGACCGTCACATCTTGTTACGAATGTTCGCTCGACATGCTTAATAAACCGACCGCATTTCCGATCTGTACTATTGCGAACACCCCCAGGCTTCCAGAACATTGTATTGAATGGGCCAGTGTCTTAGAATGGCCTCGCGTGCACGGGGGTAAGGTTGCGGGTAGTTTCAGCACATCACGCTAACTTACCGATGGCCAGACAAGAAGATGGACACGGATGATCCCGAGCATATTGGGTGGCTATATCAAATCGCGTCCGCCCGCGCCAAGGAGTTTAAAATCGAGGGTGTTACCTGGTCTCTCACGCAAGGTGTCGTGAAGAACATCATCCCGGCGATAGCTTCGACCAACGCAATTATCGCCGGTGAGCTCCTTTGTTTTCGCAACTGGGAATCTTCTCAAGTTACCACCGGTATCAGCCTCATGTTGCAACGAAGCCCTGAAGATCGTTACGAGTTGTGCCCAGTATCTCAACAACTATTTTATGCTCATTGGAACTGAAGGTGTTTATTCCTACACGTTTGAGCACGAAAAACGCAAAGATTGCCCCGTCTGCGGAGGAGAAGTTCTGGAGGTGACGGTCAAAAGCGGCTGGACAGTCGAGCAATTTATCGAGTGGTTGCAGGAGAAACAGGATGTGTGAGTACCCCCCCCCAATCTGTCTCGTGACCTTGATCTGAAACAGTTCCTTGCGCGAATCTAGGCAGATCAAGAAGCCCAGTCTGTCGTTCAGCGGCAAGAATATCTACCTGCAAGCACCCCCACAGCTGGAAAAAGCCACTCGGCCAAACCTTGAGAAAACGTTGCAGGAGCTCGTGCCTGCTGGTGGAGACATCATCGTGACCGCATCCACTCTTCCGTTTAACCTCACGTTGAGAGTTAATTATACCACTTGATATGGAGTACGTGTCCTACCATAAACTGAACGTTGTCGAATGCAATTGTTGTCTGTTTCAGCTACACGCCTCGGGCGATCTCATCAGTTTAACAAGTTGGGCACCAGTATCTCGGCTGAACTTCCAAAGGTGGACTCCTGAGGTAGCCGGGTCAAATTTAGGACCAGTGGCCGGGTGCACAACGAAGGGGGGTGGCTGTTGCACACATTTTAGCTTCCAACTCGGCTCTGCCTCATATGGTATCCCAACTTCCCCTCCCACCATCTTCCTGGTGTACATCGCCATCAATGCGCAGGGAGGCGGTAACGATCAACCGAAGTGCTTTGCTTCTTGTCATTGTCCGTTCTTTGACGCCCAACAAGTTCAAGCTGTTTCAATTTCTTGGCTTGGTCAAGCTCATCCAGGAGATCGCTGGGCGCCCAAAGCCAAATCTACAGCAAGCCCACAACGCACCATGCTGATACGCGCTGTGCCTCCCAAGCCTCGAACCAAACCTCATTTACCATATCAAAACTTCTGCCAGCCCTATTATTCTATCTAAATCATTTATCCCACGTATACTTCGGGATACGGCTCCTTTACCCTCATTATTTCAGGCACTGAGCACCACCCCCGGAAAGAATCAGCAAGATCAACCGTCATATCCACGCCCGTGTGCCCCAACGTGTTGCGGCCAGCAGACGTTTGACTATTTCAGTCACCCGACACTATTATACACGGCGATCTACACAATAGCCTAATTCTCACTGAAACACAATGTTTTACTCAACTTGCTACTGAATGTTGAGGCGAACACGTGCATGGCGACACCTCCTGTAACCTAGCCAATATCTTCCGTGGGGTCGGAATATATCTTTTGTGTTTCACCATAGGACCTTTGTGAGCCAAGTTTGTGAAGGTTGTGGAGGGGACAGCACTGGCGGTGTGATGTGTTTGCAAATTCATCACTTGATCTCTGTGATTGATTATATTTGGGCTAGCTTGGCGATCACAATGACGCACATGACCATCATCATTACAGTCCGCAAACCTGAGCCCCCTGCACTGTCCCATCACTACTACCCAAGTCTGGCGGCTTTGCTCTTGCAGCCATGACCGCCCCATCTAGCCCAAGCCACTTTGTGCATCACGAAGAGGTCGGCCACAGTAATGATCCTACCGGTGGTCACGGTGAACATGCGCCAACGGAGACCACCGCACTTATCGCACCTTCTCCAAAGAATATACGCGGCCACCGTGCTACTGAGCGCCAACGTCTGTTTTATGATGTATGGGCTGTTCGGATAGTGTTCGTACTTCTTGCGTTCCTAGCAGCCGTATCAACACTTGCGCTGGTCTTTTTAATTCTCAACACGGGGATGTCTTCCATCGCTCATATTCTACCCCCTCACCGCGGCTCGCGGCTCCTCCCAGCGTGGTTCGCGCTCATTTCAGCTTGGATAACTTTGTCTGCCGTAACCCTCTTTGGCACACCTTCCGCTCTGACCAGGGTTTCTCTGTTCATCTCACTCTTCTTATTGGTACTTGATATCATCCTTCTTGCGGCGGTTACACAACTACGCCGGCAGGAGTCTGCTCTGACTCTCGCGGCGTGCGGCCTTGCCATTGTTTCCGCCGGGGCTTCTCTCGGAGCCAACTATCTAGTCAAGAACGTTCGTGATGAAGCGGGAGCCCCCATTCGAAGCGGCGCGGAAACTGTTCGCGAGGCTGAGTTGAGAGCCCGGTTATATATTGCCCAGGAAAATTATTGGTCTAATCGAGCGGCTCGGGCGATTAAAGTGATTATTTCGTTCATCCTTGTCTTTATGACCAGCATAGCGCTATTCGTGAGTTGAATACCAAGCTACACCGTACCCGCTAGTTAACACAGGTTGCCACCAGCTGATCACGTTCGATATCTGCCTTACAGCTGTTGATTCTTCGGTCTTGCTGCCATTCAAGAACTCGAAACTTCACAGCGTACAGTCCAGTAACAACTGGTCCTACAAGGTACATCTATCTTGTTCCGGCCCGACTTCGATGGCACCGCCCCCCAGTGTATTCAACGCTACCGCAAGTGGCCGCGGGAAGATCCGAGACGTCCCTACCGTTTTATACGAGTCGATGCGTGGCGTTCCAGGGAGTGTTGGCGGGGAGTGGCTGGTCAATCTTCGTGAAGCGGGGAAAGTTGGTCGCGTATGCGTCTGGGATCGGCCTGGGTGAGTCACGAAGTCGTTCTAATCGCGGTTCATTAGCTAAACGCAACGGCCCAAAGATATGGGTTTTCTGATAACAGTGCTTCGGCTGAAATGGGTCATGTGTCGGATGCGCTATGGCAAGCGCTTCGACACCAAGGAGAGGAGGGGCCATATATACTTGTTGGTGCAGGGTACGGGGGGTGAGTATCATCGCCACATCTTGACCGCCTACCTAATCGAAACCTATAGACTCCTTACTCGCCTGTTTGCTTCCCGCCATCCCGAAACAGTCCATTCGCTGGTTTATATCGATGCTGAGACTTCTCACACATTCTTCCTTACTCGAGCCCGCCATAACACGTTCTTCCACACCCATCTCCCAATTCTAACTGCACCTTTGGGCTTGTCACGCATGGCCTCCCTGGTCAAGAACCACACACCCCGAGTTGAACGCGTACTCGCGAACCTCCTCCAACATACCGCCTGGCAAAACCAGCGTCTCCTCAGTACGCTCCTGCAAGAGCAATATCTTGCGCACAGCCGGCAAAGCGCGAGCTTTCGGGACCTGCTTGAAACTGAGCGCCATTATCCATCGCACCGCCCAACGATCGTTCTTTCTAGCGGCGAGCGGGTATCGAAGGAACCAATGTGGCGCTCGGCGCAGGAGCGATTGTGGGAAGAGGTTGTCCATGAGAAGGGGCGCGTGAGGTGGGAGATATTGGAAGGTGTGGGTCATGATGTTTGTGCAAAGGAGACAGAGGGGGCTGTCAGTGCTGGACTGGAGGCTTGCGAGAATGCGGTTGTAGATTTGGTTTGGCGGGATTGAGTTGGGGAGGGATGCATAAACATTAGCTTGGATGCGAGCTAGCTTTCTCGACTGGAATGCGCACTTTTCTTTTACACAAAACCTATGTAGGGCCTATGCCTGAGTTACCAGTTAATTTACCTGATTTGGACACTTAATCACGGAGCTTAATTCTGCAGGATGATGAGCATTACATGTATTACATAACCAGTTTCCACCCTTTCTGCTTTCAACCTCAACCACTCAGCCAAATATCTGTTTTTAGCTCTGGTGCTGCCAACCTCACTACTAATAGCTAGGATATATGGGGCGCAACCTCAGAGAGCCATAGTCCGATAATCTCTGTCCAGTCGGAACCGCCAGCATCTCAACCTTGTATACGACCCCGCGATTATCAGCTAACCCCCTCCCGCGGCCAATATCAGCAGACCAAGTTTATAAAAATGCTGGCATATTTTTGAACCGGCAGTTCCACTTGTATCCTTAAGTAGGACGGGTTTATCACCTCATCGCTTGCGTCATCGCGTAAGAACTCCGAGCACTCTCCGCGCACTCTTCGTTTTATGAAGGCACGGTCCCGTGGTCCCGCCTATGCGACTACCGCGCTAGGGACCATTCTTCCAACCGCCGCCAGGTGGCCTTCGCTAGTTGGTTCGTGGTAGCTCTACCGCCCCGACCAAGGAACTTAATTTTTACAACCCCACGCTTAACGCTGCAATCTCGCAACCATTTCGGCCTTCAGCATTCGGCATTTTGATAATAGCAACAATGCTTTCCTATCACTCGCGACTGGCGCATAATTCCGCAGTACCGTTTGCGAGAGTATAAAGCATTGTCTGTGGTGCAGGCTGTGGGCCAAACTCTTTCGCTTTACCATTCTACATACTTGTCCCACCTTGGAAACCAACCAACCCACCTATGGTTCTGTCCAACCGAAAGCTCGTTCTGAGCGTGTTGGCCGCGGTGGCCGCGCGCTCTGTGCAAGGTGTAGCCTTGTGGGGGCAATGTGGTGTGAGTTTGGGCGTTATACAGGAATATTACACTTGCTTAAGAAACTCCGATTACATTAGGGAATCAGTTGGACTGGGGGTACTACCTGTGATGCAGGAAGCTACTGCGTGTACCAGAATCCATACTACTCTCAATGTGAGTCCACCCAACGCTGACGAGACTGGTTTGAACTTATGCTTTGATGTAGGCTTGCCTGTGACCTCTTCTGCAACCGCCACAGCCACAGCCACAGCAACTACGACCTCAACGTCGACCACAACCTCAGCATCGGCCACCCCGACCGGCCTTCGCGGGTTGCACAAGCTCGCCAAGGCTCACGGTCGCTACTTTGGTACTGCAACCGACCAGCTCTGGACGAACACAGATACTGCGTATCTTACACTCACGGGGAAGTAAGTCTATCTTCCGCCTAGCAAACTTTCATATTATCGACGAGGTTGCATCATTTGAAAGTGTCTCCGAGTTTGGTGCCAACACCCCGGGTAATCAGCTCAAATGGGACGCCACCGAGAAGAGTCGCAACGTTTTCACCTTTACCAACGCTGATTATGAAGTCTCCTGGGCTAAGAACCACAGTCAAATTGTCCGAGGACACACTTTCGGTGAGTATCGACGATTGAATGGTGGGAAAGACTAGCGAAACTGATGTATGGGGTTGTACAGCGTGGTACAGCCAGCTTCCTACTTGGGTTTCTGGCGGGGGGTTCGACAACGCTACACTGATCTCAATCCTACAGAACCACATTGCAACCGTAGCGGGACGGTAAGCCGACATTCTGCAGCATAATTCATAGCTCTAATAGAACCCGTCGATTAATATAGGTACAAGGGCCAATTGTACTCTTGGTGGGTCCTTTTCTTAGCTTCAACCTTGCCTTGAGCTGAATTAATTACTTTCGTAGGGATGTTGTCAACGAAGCGTTCAATGACGATGGGACATGGCGCAGCAACGTATACTACACCACCATTGGCCCTTCGTACATAGCCATTGCTCTACGCGCCGCCAAGGCCGCAGACCCGAGTGCCAAGCTGTATATCGTAAGTGGTTTCATGCCTGCAGGCTGGACCGATTCTGAGACAGCTGCATGTTAGAACGACTACAACATCGAGTGGACTGGAAGCAAGAGCGACGCGATATACGCGCTCGCCAAGGACCTTCTGGCTCAAGGTGTTCCTCTCGACGGCATAGGGTTCCGTGAGTAACCTCCCCGCGAGACCGAAACTCGCGTTTTAACTATTCCGTATGATTTACCTAGAGGCACACCTTATCGTCAACTCGTTCTCTCGCACATTCCAAGCCAACTTCCAGCGCTTTGCCGACCTCGGACTAGATGTAGCCCTGACCGAGCTTGACATCCGGATGACTTTGCCCGCTACCGACGCGCTTCTTGCCTCGCAGGCCGAGAACTACTCGTATGTAGTGAAATCCTGCTTGGCTGTCTCACGTTGCGTGGGAATTACCACCTGGGATACTAGCGATGATGTGAGTTTTTTGTATGGCTGGAATGAAATCGGGTTGAGTGTTAACTTATCCCCACAGTACTCTTGGATCCCGTCTGTTTTCTCGGGCCAGGGAGCGGCGCTCTTGTTCGATGCGAACAAGCAGCCCAAGCCCGCATATTACAGTGTTGCAGATGCTCTGGCTGCAGCGACCGTCCAGGGCACCTGGACAGGTTAGATACCTTGTGCTTTTCATGCTGCGGGAACAATTTATTTTATTGTACTCTCGTACAATAGTTAACGACGGTGCGACAGTCAGATATCAGATGGGAAATTCAGTACATTACTCCACGTGGGCCTGAACCATGATAGCCGCATACAGCTCGAGCTCCACCCATGCCAGACGTGAAATAACCTCATTAAACGTCCACCCCGACAGCTTGAATGCTCGTAGTGGCAAGCATACATCGGAAGCAACAACTTGGTAGTTGCAAAATGGGGATGTTGGATTGTGTTTACATATATTTATTCACCCATTATCGACGGCCCTTGCGCATATACCCTGCCTATTCTAGTAGCACACCATTGTATTTTGTTAAATCGCTTTGCCGTGTCAGGCATCTTATCGCCTGACGAGCTCTTTTTGGCGGGCAGCTGCATACAATTTCTTGATAGCATAAAAATCTCATAAAACACGGCCCCAAATTTGGAGTGACTTGGGGTGAGGCTGTCGCGCGGATTGGTCTTGTAAAGCAGCCATAGCCGGAGTGATGCCTCCGTCAAGTTATGGTAATGCACCACCCGTCAAGCCTCCAAATAACACCGTCATGAGAAACGCCGAGTAAAGCACGGTACACACCGACTTTGCTATACATGGCTACTGGTCCACGATGTTACCCTTTGACTCAAGGGGGTTCTTGGTGACTCTCGCGACTTCCTGGCCTAACTCATGTGGCGGCCGCTTTGTAACAAGGGCTCGCCTCGTCGTTAGAAGCTCCGAGCACCCTCCGCGCTCTTCTTCCCACCAAGATGTGGTCCCGTGAACTCAGCTACGTGACTATTCTGCCGGCAATAATTCTTCCAATTGTCCCCATATGGCATTCGTCAATTGGTTTTGGAGTGGCTATAATGATTTGCCGCCCTGGTTTGCGCACTCAACAGTCCTAACGCTACAATCTCGCAACCATTTCGGTTTCGATCCTTGGCCATGGCATAACGAAGATATCATTAATTTGATCTGTCACCTAATTTACAATGCCAGCCAGTATATAACGCGCTGTCTTCAATACCTAGCTCGGCATGGAGCCCCCTCCTTCCTTTTACTATCCTTTGTTCTGCCCAAATAGTTATCAAATGGTTCCGCCCAGCCGAAAGCTCATGCTAGGCGTGCTCGCTGCCATGGCCGTGCGCTCTGTGCAAAGCGTAGCCGTATGGGGGCAGTGTGGAGTAAGTCGATGTACCTGATGTATTGATTCTATTGACGAGTTGTTGATATGGTAGGGGCAAGACTGGGCTGGAGATACCACATGCGATGCAGGAAGTTATTGCGCGTATAGCAACCCATGCAAGTGTTCTTAATTTTGGTTACTTACACGTGAACTTACCTAGGCTCCTTGCGTAGACTATTCCCAGTGTGAGCAAAAGTAGTTCAGACAAGGTTAAGGCGAACTTACACGTTAGCCCAGGCTTGCCCGGAACAGCTGCCAGCACTACTACAGAGCTCACTACCTCTGCCGCTTCACCTGCTACCCCGACAGGCCTTCGCGGGTTGCACACGCTTGCCAAGGTCCACGGCCGTTACTTTGGCACTGCGACCGACCAGCTCTGGTCCACCACCGATAGCGCGTATCTTGCGCTCACCGGCAAGTATGTGCACCCCCCCTTAACATCGGCTTGCACATTTTCGGCTAAATAAACTTTCAACAAGTCCGTCCGAGTTTGGCGCTAATACTCCTGGCAACCAGCTGAAGTGGGACGCCACCGAGAAGAGCCGGAACGTTTTCACGTTCACGTACGGAGACTATGAAGTCTCCTGGGCCAAGAACCATAGTCAGATCATCCGTGGGCACACATTTGGTGAGCGTTCCTCCTCAAGGCAACCTGATATTGGGGGTTAATGTATGCGTGGGGGTGGTAAGCGTGGTACAGCCAACTCCCTTCTTGGGTTTCTGGCGGTGGATTTAACAATGCCACTCTCATCTCTATCCTACAAAACCATATTGCAACTGTCGCAGGACGGTGAGTTGAATTTTCCCTTTTTCTTTCTCAGTCGACGAAACCAACCACCCGCATATAGCTACAAAGGGCAACTGTACTGTTGGTAAGGCCCTTTCATATAATACTAATATCCGTAGCTAAACTAGTTTTCCTCTTAGGGATGTTGTCAACGAGGCTTTCAACGAGGACGGGACCATGCGTAGTAATGTATACCTTTCAACTATCGGTCCTTCGTATGTCGCCATTGCCTTGCGCGCTGCAAGAGCTGCAGACCCGAATGCCAAGCTCTACATTGTAAGTGCTTTCAATATGCAAGATAAACTGGTTTTGAGATGCCTGTACGTCAGAACGACTACAACATCGAATGGACTGGTGCCAAGAGCGATGGCTTGTATGCTCTTGCCAAAAGTCTTGTTGCTCAAGGTGTTCCCCTCAATGGTATAGGGTTCCGTGAGTAACCCTCCCGCGAGACTGAAGTTCATTTTTTAATTAAGTGGTATGGTTTATCCAGAGGCTCACCTCGTTGTCAACTCATTCTCTCGCACGTTCCAAGCCAACTTTGAGCGCTTTGCTGCCCTTGGACTGGACGTAGCTTACACCGAGCTCGATATTCGGATGACTTTGCCCGCTACCGACGCACTTCTCGCTTCCCAGGCCGAGAACTACTCGTACGTGGTGAAAGCCTGCTTGGCGGTCTCGCGTTGTGTGGGTATTACCACCTGGGATACCAGTGATGATGTGAGTTTCGCCTTGGGCATTTAAGATAAACGTATTAATGCTACCACTCTCACAATAGCACTCGTGGATCCCGGGTGTGTTCCCTGGCCAAGGAGCTGCGCTTTTGTTCGACGCGAATAAGAAGCCCAAACCTGCATACTATGCTGTCGCGGATGCTCTAGCAGCTGCGACGGTCAAGGGCAGCTGGAGTGGCTAGTCCTGTAATTTTTTATACTATGAAGACAATTCATCGTACTTGAGTTCCGTCTAAGCGTAGATGGCTGACCGCAATATTATTTCCTCAAAGTGCGGGATAGGCGCAGGAGTCGGGTGGTGTTTGTATGTGTTTACCTGAGCTCCGACAACTGCAGGGCTCAAACCCGGATATTCGAGAGCATACAACTTGCCTATCTCCAAGATATCAGAGTTATGCCATACGAGGCAAGTACTACACATCCCTACTGGTGAGGGATTTTCGACTTGTTTGCGATTGGGGACGTGCCTCTAGCCTCACATCGTTGGGGAGCGGTATTTTCACACCCTCAGTTTCAAGTATCCAGGTACCTGATAGTCCGACGCTCACGCCAATTGCAGACGATCTACCGCAGGCCAAAGCAAGGCGAGCGCTATTGTTGCCCCCTGTCCTGAGCAAGGGATTAAACACTGGCACAGCCCCTTCAGTAGAAAATGTTACCACATGCACACCCGCAGTTTATATAGAGTTGTCAGGGGATCACATGCGTACTAAGTTTTGAGTTTATTTTAAAGATTTGGAGTATACAGTGTCGTTATGAGGCTACATTCGATATGTCAGCGACATCTGGTGGGGTTTATTGACATGTCTGAGGGTTGCGGTACTCAGCGCGATGGCGGCGCCAATGCGCCGCGCAAACAGCCCCCTAACACCTCTGGATGCCCGGTGGTTTCTAGAGCACATAGGTGTATTTTCGTTTCAATGCGTACAGTCGTTCCTGAGATATGAGGCAATTGCTCTCCCCAAGCTGTCCAGTGGTGCTCGGTGAGCGTGGATTGGCGCCGGATCGGAGCAGTCTGACATTATATTCGTGTTTACAGCACACAGTAACCCTATGGCATAAACAAGCTGGTCCGAAGCTGTTACCACATTGGGTGGCTTCCCGTAAGCTTTTGGCGGGTTTAGGTCAGTCAAGAACTGGCCTAACCGGACCGGTCGGAGATGGGCGGAATCGGTCCGATGCGTCCTTGGCGCTGGGGTCTAAATAATTTTGATAGACCCAAACTTGCCCTCCCGTAAGGACCTTTGTGCGTGGCTGGTTCTAAATAAACAAATGTCTCTGAAAACAAATTTGATGTAAGATTCAACTGATTAGACTATTCTTGTCTGTGCTGGGCCGGATAAACCGACTTTCTTAAGCTTGAGGGACTTGTCGTGGCCACGCACACCAATTTACCTGCTATGAGATAAAGCAGGCGACATGCAGGCGATGCCCTCGTGACGCGAAGGGTCTAACCCTAGCGTGACTTGAGCAGTCTGGACGCTCAAACTGCCATTTCGGCCTCAATTTTCTGGGTTTTTCGTCAGCAAAGACGTCGACATGTACGTTAGATTCCCAAATACACATTTCATTCTCTGTTATATGGCGGGGTTCTTGCCCCATTATGGTATCAGTGCTTATCACCCTCAGGGTGGTGGCGGATCGCAC
>WSTK01000514.1:0-23396 GCA_019616945.1 Ceratobasidium sp. 414
GACCATGGTGTTATAGGGCTGTGAATCGCGGATGAAATACACGGCTCCACATCCAAAACTCGATTCATGCATGGTCTCGTAAATCCCAAACTTCCGACATACCGGAACTTCCACAATCAATCCAACTACCCAACAACGTCCTAGGAACTCCAACCACGTTAACAACTGGAAAAGAAGACGAGGAACTACGCGCCCCAATAACAGTAACAAACGACGTCGATATCGCCAACTTGCCCGTCTCAGGCAGTGTCCCCAGATGATCATTAAACTGCTCTAACTTCCTCCCCACAGCCGCTCGAGCGCTCGCGCCATCTTTTGTCCTCCTCCCTCGCCCTGAGCGCCCCGCAAATCAGTCGGTTCCATTCCGGTTGCCCCGAGCGGGCCAACCGTCAATTAACTAGTTCTGGCAATGGCGTAGACTCAGGGGTTAATGAGCTTGACGCTGGTACCTGGCCGGGAGCTTGCTAGGCCTCTAGATTTCAGTCCATCAAGTCATGTTTTAATTGGCTAGGCAGCGATGAATACAGGGGGGCCATGAGGCAGCGGTCACAGATGATACAAGAGCGATTCGAGAAGGACGGATAAAAAATACATTGGCGCAAGACTTGATTCCAGATTCAGTTCCTGGAGTTTTCAGCTCAGTTGAATTTTATCGCCGGGCGGTGGCGCGCTCCCCAATTATAGGAGATCGTGTGCACGGTTCGCAAAGCGGTTGTACTTGGATGTAGAGGCCGGGTTGCTCACGTTCGTCTGAGGGGGAACAACGTATTCATTAGCATCAAGTTATCGCCCTCGTCTCCGATAGGCAGCAAGTAGGCACAGCTCAGCACCATTCCCCCTCCCGCAACCATCCTGGAACGAGGTTCTATGCAGGATGACAGAACATTGGATACGGCGCCAATAGCAACAAGACGTGGGTCCCACATCAGACTTACCGAAACAGGCTCTCCTCCCGAGGTCAAGACATTCCCAAAGTCCCCTTCGGTCCCCCGCTTGGTCTTAAAACGGGTCTTCCACTCGGATACGTGGTCGCCAGGTTTGTGGGCCTCCCATGCTGGGGTGACTTGACCAAAGGCCCGAGCGGGATCGTGGGTCTGGGACTTTTGGGCGAGGAAGTATCCACCGGTTGCAGTCACGGCGAGCATGATGATGGCGAGCTATGGAGGAGGGGTTAGCACACGAGACGTACAGACAACAACGAAGGTATACTCACAGGATAGAGCTGGGGATCTCGTTTCGCAAAACGGCTGAACATGGAGCCTGGTGCCTAGAGACGAAGGTTAGCTGCTCTAGATCGGCGTCAAGACAGTTGGCAACGCACGCGGGGGGGAAGAGACGACATATTGAACGGCTAGTAGTTGTCGGGGTGGTGGGATACAATGGGAAGCGAGTCAGGACGTAGTGTTTATATATGGTTGGGCCGATGATTAAGTAGGGAGTTGGTCGGCGCCGATGGGAGCGCAGGTGACCAGCTTCTGGAGTGCGGGGTCCAGCCATGACATCAGCCTTCCAATCGTGGAGTAATGCTTAGGTAATACACCTCATACGTCAATAATCGAGAAACCTCACTATCCCACCAGTGGGGCCGCAGAGTACGATGCGCTCGACTCAGTGTTTCCGAGTCGAGCAACAATCGAGGGGGACCGTTTACGTCATTTTATTAGACATGTCTAAGGTATGAGCAGTTTAATATCACGCATATACTCACCCGCATATATGAGACGAAGGCAGCGAAGTGTTGGTCTTACACGGGAACATCGAAGAGGATTGGGAATAGAATATTTATTAAGAGACATTTTAGGCATTTACAGCCAATAAAATGTATGAAATAGCCCAGCTCCGCACCATATTTGGGTTTCGCAGTTACAATCGAGGTTTGCAGGACAAGAGTTAGCATGAAGGGCTGAGAGTGTAGACTACTTACCCTTCGCGAAGCACGGGCCAGTATTTGACGCGCTTTTCCTTACACTCCCCCGCTCGTCACTTCAGAGCAGCCCGCCCGCTTACGCAGACAAACGCATTACGATCCCATCCAAGCCGAGCTCGAGTGCTCGGCGAGACATCCATTCATCTACAGACTCGACCGGTTGACGTTACCAGCCCGCCGCAGGCCACTCCAGCGCAGCCCAATCGCATGGACGCATGAAATAAAGAAAATCACACGATAGATCGAGATAAGGGTAGTTTCAAAGGGTAGTTTCAATTTGTAGTTTTATTTTGCAGTAGTTTTTGTTTTCAGTCAGTTTTGTTTTAAATCGGTTTTGAGGTAGGGTAGGATGTGGTCGGATCTAGGGGGAGATGTATCAGTCCGGCGCGCAAGGCGTGTACACGAAGCTGAATAAAAGCAGTCCATAACAACGAAAAGTGCCCTACGCTCAGTTGTGAACAGGAGGCGGATATGTTAAAATGTTGGATAAGGGTGGCAAATTTCAGCCGCTAAGCGTGTAGTGGTCCAACTCCGGTGTGCGTTGAAACCATTGCTTTCATAGCTCTGTGTGCACCAAAACTTTCGCAGAAGCAAGGACTACCTCGATGTATGCTTATCCTGTAGTTGCCCCCTCTTACTGTTCCGTGGTCGTTGAAAAAACGAAGGCGGCTTAAAGATTATGTACTGCCATGCGCTTGGTTTACAAACATATTGAGACTCAGAGCGTTCAGAGCGTCCGGGGCCTCCAACTCTGAAGAGACCTAATGATAAGCCCCCGCGGAAATTCGAAAGCGACCACGTCCAGAAGAACTGAACGGTGAGTCCAAGCCCAATTGACACTTAACGACCGGCTGTGACGCTGCATGTTCCATGCACACGTTGTAGACCATGCGACCTTGTTGAACCGCTACAAGTTACGTCACACTTGAAATTTGTCCATGTTCCTCGCGGGCATTGTGGCCGGCCGAAGTAGTACAAAGGCCCCCAACTTTGCCAAGTTCCCTAGACACCCCTCGCTTCAATGGGGAAAGTAACAACATACTGCCAGGTAAGTATGGTTTAAATACAGAAGTATCCGGTGTTAGTGCCAATGACAACCCTCGGGGGGTTCAGTTGTCTGGGTGTTCTCCGGAAGCAGCCGAAATTACTGAATTTGAGGCCACAGAAAATGACACATATGGCCCAAATGTACTCGCTGGCCTACGTTTGTTGACGAACTCGGATGAGGTTGAGGGACAGCAGTCGCTCTCGATCATAGGTAAACACCCTCTCTGAAGTTCATCCCTAGCTGGCTGTACTCAAACTGGCTCTACGTACTGGAACTAGGTCCCCTTGCCGATGATGGAAAAACCTGGTTGGAGCTGAACAGTACGTGTCGATGAATCTGATCTATTTTATAGACATTAATACTGGCCAACTAGGTGTCGAACAGGCGCTATCTCTCCCCGAAGGCCGTGTTCGCGCCGTCTTTGGCTGCTCCATGGGGAATATGTTTGACCTAGGCTTTTGCGCTGGCCCGGGAGGCGAAGCAGACGGGGCGCTGATATCGTTTGGATCTTGTTTTTTTGTGCTCACCGTTGCACTCCCTATCCTGGAAGCTGCAACGGGCGGTCGCGTATCACCTCAGAGACTTTGGAACCTCGCTATGATGAAAGGGCACCTTGACGCACATAACTACTACTGTTTACCGGGTGTCAAATACGGACCTATAGACCAATATTGGGACCAATTTCCTTGGATGTGGGGAGACCTTTCAGAGCAGGAAATTCGGGCCCTCGAGGAAAAGGGAAATCCAGAGGATGTCGCAGAGGTCGTACGATCTAGAGGGCACTGGATATGGATGCGCCCTGACCGGTAAGTGCTCGAGGCATGTGCTCCTTCCTATGATTAACTTACTAGTTGCCTGGCCTAGTTTTCCGATCGAATCGTGCAACACGTCTCAACCATCTCGATATATCCTATCCTTCGCTCCCATCCAGCCACCACCAGATGGCTCAATCACCACACTCCCTCCCGAACTCCTACACTCTATAGCCTCCCATTTGCCACTTTCGAACATAATTTCGCTCGCTGCGGCCAACAAAGTCTTACATAATGTGCTGCTCGGTGATGCGGGCGCACGAGATACTCTCGCCAAGTCATATATGCGCTTGCAAGAGCCCTGGTATCTGCCGTATGGCGAGGCTGAGTTGAAGTGGTGGCGCGAAAGGAATGGTGATGAAGTACTTGGGTGGGAGTACCTGAAGCGATGCTCCGCCAAAAGCCACTCAATGAGAAACAGAAGGAGGATTTGGAAGGCGGCCGAGTCGATTGAGGAGGAATGCGAATTGGAAGAGCGCGCACGAGCGATGAAGAATAACGTATAAACGTTTAATACCGCGATGCCACTAGCAGAAGGTCTCATAGGTCTAATCAACTTCACCATTTCACCGCAGTCGTATGGACCTATTGTTGTCGAGGGTTCCTCGTCATAGAAGAATTGTGAAGTAACGCCTGCCCATACACAAATTCAATACCTCACCACATGGCAACCTTTTTTTTTTTTTTGGAATATGGAGGATCGTGCAGAGGGACTAGGCCGCAAAAAAAGCTGAAGGGTAGCACGTGACCTAGGACTTTTTAGGTATTCATATTTATACTGCTACATGATCGACACGTCAAAACGCAGTGTGAAGTCCGAAGCCGAACGAGGAGACCAAACGGGAACAGACAGTCCTGAGGGGTCGTAAGGGCGTAAGAAACGGAGGTGCACGAAGTCGGGGGTAAATACTAAGTCAAGGTATATACGGGGCCGTAAGGCAAAGAGAGAGGGGCGGCGTCAACAGCCAGGATGTAACTACGTCTAACTACCTGCTAACTACGGGGCCATAAGGCAAGGCACGTGACCTAGGACACCGCGTTCCGGCTCCTCCCATAGCGTACATCACCACCTACGCTCGAGCGGCCTGGAGGCAAGGCATGGCCAAGCCATACTAAGGCTCACGGGCTCAGATGATAGGGAAGTCCCCATCATTTCTTATCTCGCATTCGTCCTTTTTCGCACCCGCCCTCCGTCCCTCTGAAAGTGGACTTTCAGGATTGCCGCCCACCCGCGAGCCCCACCGCTTCGCGCTCGCGGTCGGCAGTCGACCTGGCACGAACTATCCTCACCGGGCTTCGCCCTTCGGGGGTTCTCCATTCTCTCGAGCGCCTAACCGACATCCTGTTCATATCTATCTAGAAGTCCTCAACGTCCCACAGATGCGTGCCCGCAAGCACGAAGGCCTAGTCATATTTAACGAGCTACATGAACATGATGGTCAAACCGCTCGCGGCCGAGGCCGGAAGCGAGAGGAGGGGAGAAGTGAGACCAGGGGCACACGATAAACAGGAGGGGCGCTACTAAGTAACTGAGACGTTCTAAACGGGGCCCTAAGGGGGAGGAAACAAAACTGCAGCTAACTACTACAACTACGGCGTAGTTACGAAACGGAGGCGATGCATAGGCGTCCAATTGAGCTTGCAGAAGGCAGAGGATGGTGACAAGAAATTGGCAATGAGCTGAAAGCCTTGCATTTCTAGTCAGCCAATCCCCACAGCGGAACATCCGCCCCACCCATATCTGGTGGTGAAAAACAATGCGTAAAATGGTTGATTTCTTGTATCTGCACTGGCGCAAAACTATTCGCCTTTTCATCTGGCGCATCCTTTGTGCAATGCGATTTGCCATTTGGTGTCTGTGCGGTGGTGACAGCAAATCCTGTCTGACAGCCATCCACCTGACGGGTCAGGGGTAACCGGTACGTTTGAAGCACAAAGCCAGATCCCCCAGATCACTCAGCTTGTCCACTCTGGTTCTCACGAGTTCTGGAACAACGCGAATGTCCTAGTTTGAATTACACGGAGCATTTACACGCTATTCAGAACATTCCCGCCCAGATTACCTGAATGGGCAAACGATGAGCACTGGGCCCAACACAAACACTGCAATTTCAGGGTCTGAGCGCGTCCTTCTGCCGACTTGTGCGCCCTTGCACGACACAGGAGAAGCTATGGTTTTTTCCCCCTCTTCGTAAGGCTCGGCCTATATCAAGGGCACCCCTACTTTCAGATTCTCATAAACCAGCACCTCGTTTCAGTTCACCTCAATGCCTCGGGAGAAAATTCGAAAAATTCGACCGCTCTTCAACCGTGTCTACGAGCCGAAGAGCGGTCGCCACTACCACGACCAACTTAACACTTGGTGCCAGCGCATAGGAATAGTGCCGATTTTTTTTCAGACAAGGGCCAATCGTCCTGACCAGTCTACGGACCAGCGCGTCTACGAGGCGGTTCCCACCTGTAAGTGCAGGCACCGTGGTGACCCCCCTTTACGCTGCTAATAAGAACTAGTCCCCCAACTGTCCAACCACTACCCTCTCCTAGAATACGCTCGCTCCGGTGCATCAAAGCCAAAGGCCCAGAAGCTATCAATGGATGCGCTGCGCAGTGCTCCTGGTATGAGAACGGGGCTGATTCGATGGGATTTTGATTCGGATGGTCTCGGTTTCCGGGCAACACCGCACGGTAAGCATGCTGTCAGAGTTGACACTCGCCCATATTGATGAGCAGATGCACGTTAGTCTATGGGGAGCCTGTACCTTTGTACGACCCAGCAGTCATCGGATACGGTGGCAGCAGGAACGAAGCGATAGAAGACTCGGCTCGAAGACTACTCCTTGAGCGTCGGTACTGTGTAAGCGTCGATGCTCAGTTAAGCTAAAATGGTTATTGACTGGTTCGTGCAGCTCTTTTAGCTGCACTAGAGGATCTTTACACCCATCTGTATACTTTATGTCTATTTGGGATGCGCAGGTATCTGTGTATGTATTTCCACTACCTTGTACTAGTTTGTATGCAGGCGTGGCTATGTATTTATCCTTAAGTAAACCACTTCTTTTGGGACAAACACAACCCGCCATACCTCCATCCCAACCACATCCAAACCCGATGAAAGGCATATGTTCTCGCGACAAAGAGGGGAACAGAATATCAAACAGCAGAATGACATATCATACATTAATAGCAACCAACGGGGGCGCATTCCTACAGCTACTGCTATTGATACTGGGCAAATCAAATAACCGAAAATGAAAATAAAGTCAGAAGGAAAACGAGTGTGGGGTGTCCGTAGACTAAAATTGGATATATATATACTAGAAGGGTGAGATGAGAGGGTATCAAACGATAGTACCAAGCTCGGCCACAATAATTCCTCTGCGCCTTAACCCACCCGTTCAGCCTTACATCGTGGGACCCGCAGAAACACCAGCGGCTACACCTCGCACAATGGCGCCAATCGCCTTTCCAACAGAACCCGAACTCGAAGCTCGTCTCCTCCTGGCCCCTGATCCAGATACGGGCGGCGCAGGAGGCAATTCGTCCACCAATGCAACCTCCAACTTGGTTACACCCAGCGTCCCCTTTTCAGCCTTTCGCTCGGCAGCAAATTCGAGTGGAGTGGTAGGTGTCCCGCATCGGGGCGTAGGTTCTTCTGAGCCGGGTACAGGACTCAACCTGTGTCCTTGAAATGCATGCTGTGTCTCCAATAGCCGACGCACGGCGGGCACCACAACTTCAACCTTGGCCTTTTCCGCACACTTGACGGCAATCACCTCGGCGCACTTGGCGGGATCGGATGCATCGGCGCATTTGTTCGGCATATCCACCACGCCAGGCGACGGGACACATGGCGAGGCCGTGCTGGAACTGCCCTTGTCACTACCTTTTGGCGATTTACCACCCGAACGAGAGCAAGGAGATCGGGCACCCCGTGGCGAGGCGGGGAGTGGGAACAAGCTTTCTTCATCTGTATCATCTTCTGTGCATGTGCGAGGGAGTGGGCAAGGCAACGCGTGGGGATGTTTCAGTGCCTGCGTAGTAGCGCCACACCTGCGTGTAGCAAGCGAGGAAGGCGGTGGCGACGTGTTACGTCGTTGGTAGACCGTGGATGATGATGGTCGAGCGTCGCCCTCAATCTCTAATGCTTCAAGTGCGAGCATGTCCTCCCAGCCAAAAGAGCTGTTGCTACCAGCATCACGTAGCCCGGCCTTGGCTTCGCGTTCCCGTTCCGCTCGGTCCTCCTTGAGTTTTCGCCTCGCGCCGGCCGACAATTTGACCGCACCTTCTAGCAGAGTGCATGCGTTGATGCAGTCTGGGCAGCATTCGCGTAGCGGGACCGTCATAGGAGACGAGGGAGGAGGGAGACTCTGTGATCTTGTAGGCGGTCGTACGAGCATAGTAGGCAACGAAGAAGAGCCACCTTGGGGGGTCGAGTAGACAGCAGATAGCCGTGGCCGGGTAACTGCGAGGGGCGACGAGGTGCTAGATGAAGCTTGGTCGGCACTGTGCTGTGAGACAGAGCGGTGCACAAGACACGGCCGAAGCACAGGAGGTGGGCAGGGAGGAGCTTCGCATGATGTGTGCTTGTGCTTGCGACCGAGGCTAGACCAACGTACATGTGAGCAGGCGAGATGACGTCTGGACTGAATTAAAAAACCACGCACCCTGGGAGGCGAACACCCAGCAAGGCGCCTGTCGGATTCTGGTCGCGATCAGGGTCGGACACCCGTCGCTTTGCCGTCCATGCACCCACACCAAGCATGCGAGCCGCGAGGCTGGGAGATTTGGCAGGGGCGTCTGGAATGATGAAGCAAGTGTTGTGAAAGCGCACATGAGTGGGACATTCCTCCTGATCCTCCTTGCCGCTCGAGGGAGTGGGGCCATAAGTCGGACTTGTTGTCTGGGGTAACTCGAGAGTGACCCAACCGTTGGGAGAAGTGTCGGACGCGGAAAGAATCGAGCGCGACAGAGAAGGTACTGGCGACGTCGCGTCGGTGGGCGAGGTCGGTGCACTGGCGTCAGCACGGTTAGGAGCCGGATCAAGCACGAGGCCTGGGTGGGCGGAGGAGCGGATGGCGGCAAGCATGGTTGTATGCAAGGGGGAGGGGGGAAAGGAGGTTAGAGGGTCATCTTAAGGCGGAAAGAGATGAGGTGGGGGCAACACGTGATGGGCACCTGAAGGGTTGACGCACGGACCACTGCACTGCTCCGATTGTAGCCAGGGACGATCACCTTCCTTCACGAAGCGCCCTCAATCCTCGTCGTCGCCCGACCCCTGTCGAGAGCGCAGCCCATTCGAACAGTAACGTCAGGATTCCGACCCCATTCGACCGTCTGTTCCAGGAAATTTGGCATCGGTTCCATCTATAGATCAACATCGTACCACCAATTCGTCTTACCATAGATAGAAATTGACCCTGGGTCCACGCCCGAGGAATACATAATTAGCGCTCGCTGTCCCCGAGGGCAAAATGTGCACGTCAAAGTTGCTATACCTCCGTGTCTTTTCACAGCCAAGCATCTCACAATGAAGTTGTCGTTTCCGTGTTTACCCCACATGAGCTGAAAACGCAACCGAAAGCAAGACGAGCCTTCCTGTCTTCCCACCACCCCCAACTGATGTTTTATGGTTCCCTCATGTAACATGGCATGACTCTTGGCTTCCACCACGTGCAGATAACAAAGCAGATTTTTAACCTTGGTGCCTTCTGTTCCCACTCCTGTCGGCCAAACACACACTCTAACGCTGTAAAGTTGTTATACTCCAGCCTCTGGTTCTACGACTCCCCAGTGTACCTTGCGTGCCATTACGTTCCATTATTCCGAATTTACGACAGAACTTCTTCTTGGCCTTCTGGTTACCGCCTACCTGCGTGGAATGGCACCGATTGAGCGTACGTTCCAGATGGACTTGGGGTGCTGCGCTTCGCCCGAGAGCCTGGGCATATTACTTGAGCTTAAATACCCGTCGCTTGTCGCCGGCAACAATGTTTGTCCGTACAAGCTGTGTTGCCCCTGGTACCAAGGGTGCGCTACTGCGGGCTACTGCATCCAGTGACTGACGACCTTGCCCCGCGGCGAACCCATACTCGAAACAACCGAAGGAGTGATACAAAAATGAAAGACACGCAGCCGAGATGTATCGGGGGCAATTGTAAGCGCCGTTTATTGAATTTACTTGGACTGAGAGACAAACCTTCTTTTTCTCAACAGGATTGCCCCGATTGTATTACAGCTGCTAATCCCCCCGTCGATACCTACGAGATGAAGTCAGTGGCGCTAACCGCACTTCAGGAACAGAGCGCGAACGGCCGGGCTGAAAGATAGCAGTCTGGACAAGTTGTGAGCAACAGAAGGTGGTGGCCTCGGCTAACGCTGCACAGCTGGGGCAGCTGCCTAATTCTGCATCTGGCGACAGTAATCTGCCTAAATTGCGACCAGGATATACCGAGAAATTAACCACCACTTACGCTGCCAAGGGAAGCTGTTTTTTTTTTTCAGAGAAATGAGTGTTAACCGTGGCCTCAAAGGAGATTGGATGCATTAGCGTTATAGGAACCGAGGATGTAGGGGAGGGGGTAGAGGGGAGGAATGGGTTCAAAGACGTGGACGGGTGGGTGAGGTGGTCACACCAGGTCGGTTTGTACTATTCGAATACGTCTGAACTCCGATGCTCCACGATGCTTGTTAGTTTTGAAGTTAATCTATCCTAAAGGAGTCAGGGGCTTGGGTATATGCAGCCAACTTATATAGGGGCAGCAGCCGAACCGAACCGAACCAGCGGTGGTCTCAAGGCCTAACACGACTCGAAGGATAGAAGAGACGCCTAGGGGTGATATTAGTCGAATTCGGCGCCTCGAGCGTACTTTAGGCGGAGACATGGTGCAATATATTAGGTTACTTACTGATATACCCCTGGCACCGAGAAAAAACTAGTTAATTCCCTGCGCATGACACCGCCTTGGTGGGTTTTGGTTTTAGGCTATCAGAAATAGGATCAAGCTCCAGCGTACTGCCAACCGGTTATGTATGCAATGACCTAGTACTACACGTAAGAACGAAGTGGGTGGGCGTCAAGTACACAAACACGCAAAAACCAAACGAGGTAGAATAGTGACTTGAAAACAGACATGAAGTGACCTGCAAGCTGGTAGCGAGCTTAAACGATATTACGATGCCGCGCGCTCCACTTAACCGTTTGTTATGGATCGACCCTGCTGCTCGATTGCGTTTGAAACATAACTTACTGGCCGTGAGTCTGCAGCGTTGGCGATGCATACATAGTACCTGCTGGGTGCCTTGCGCTCCTCGGTAAGTACAGGAGAAAGTAGGGTCACTTATATAAGGGCTCAGTACTTCGAGGAAGAGCTTGGCTGATATTACAACGCACTGTACACGCGTGGCTCAGCTGATCAGGTTCCGTCGAGCGCCCATCTCGGTGTGTGCATTAGCTTAAGGTTGTTGGAAGTTTCTAGGTTATTCAAATAAATAAAAAATAGGGGTGCGAAACCGGCCTATACACGCATAATAATGACTTGCGGGATGGTTTGGCCAGCCACTATCCAGTAGTTGACGCCGTATTTTCCCCAGCGCCTATGTGCACGCACTCCTGCTCCCAGGTAACCCATGGACACACTCAAATTTGCTCTACAAAACGTTGACAAGCAAAGCCCAAGAGTCCATGCCTCAAATTGTCTTCCACCGGAATGGGCGGGCCTTCAGTGTAAGCAACGAGATGGTCGGGCTGTACTCACAAGCACTGCAGGCTCAGCTCTATTGAGTTGGATGACAACATTAACTTTTGCTGCCCGAGGACTCGGTCCTACCCCAACAATATCGGGTATGGTTCTGCCGTCTACTGTAATGTTGGAGATAAATCATTATGTTTAGTGGTTGCATTGCATTGTTGACCATACAGGCTCACTCTCAACGCGGGCAGAGTAACTACCTTCGCAGCGCTGAACATCCCATACTACTGAGCGACGGGTTCGTTGTTTCCAGGTTTCAAACTGTTCCAGCCATTTTACCTCTGCGTCTGGGGTACCAGGTGGGGAGAGAGTATAGCGTCGCATGTATGAGATGTCTCGGTGCTTGGAAGAGGAGAACGAGATTAGTCGTTGCAACATACCTTTAGCTAGTCCTATATTTTATAGGGCGCCAATGTGCATGGAGGCTTATATTAAGTTAGCGCCCCCAAGTAGACATGCGGATGAGCAAGAACTTCATGCGGCCTGCTCATCCATCGACGCACGCCAGGATCAACCTTCAACGCGTGTGGAGAACTTGCTCGAAGCACTTTAGGGGTTCGCCACTGGAGTTTCGTGGGTCAGCTGGGCTCATGCAACGCTAGCTTTAGCTGTAGAGATACTACTGTAAAGCGCGATCGACAGATAGAATGGTGCTCCATTCGACGGAGAATCCAATCGCCGTGTGTCCAAAATCTCAGCACAATGAACCCCATGACCGATTCAAGTTTCAGTAGCTAGGCCCCGGAGCGAGTGCATATAGGTAGATTGAAGATAAACACAATGGGCTGGCAATAGATTGTACCCCGGGAGTCTAGAGCTGGAGTAATCAACATTTTCCCGGGCCCCAAGATACCAGAGTACGAGTTGCTACTTCGAGCTTGGGGTTACATGTGACGATCTAGAGCGTACTTCCGGGTCATCAAGTTTCTCCCGGAGAGGCCTAGGTGTTCGGCAAGGTTAATCGATGCTCCAACAGACCCCCGTGTACGTGAGTACGGGGACTATAGACTTTGGGACATGCTGGCGAGAGGCCCCTAGGGGTTGATGTTCCGCGAGCAAGTGGTTTCACAAGAAAGTTGCCCGAAGTACTCAGTTATATGCGTACCCACCACAGCTACGTTGTTCCGTGTTCAACCATTGGACTCCACGAAGAACAAGTACCCTAGTTTTCTTTAGGCCCAGGTCGCTTCGCCTGATAAAACATCGGTTAGTAGTGATGAGGGGGGTTGACGCCAGCGAGAATATCGAGGGTGGCCCTGCGGGGGTTATGTATCCTTTAACTCAGGGCAAGCCAAGAAGAACATTTATCCGGGCCTCCCGGACTCTTCCGGCTGGGAAAGCCGCTGTTGCAGAAGTAAAAGCGACATTTGCCCTAGTTGTGCTGCACGAAGCTGTGTGGTTCCGCGGGTCGAGCGGAGGGACATGAATAGAAGAAATGCTGTGTTGAAAAATCATACCGCAGGCTACGTCAGAGATATGGTCGAAGCTACTCCCCCCCCCCCCCCAAGCTCTGGCGCCTGGCAAATTTCAAGGAAGAGTTCCAGGTCATACAAGCGAGGTTCCGACAAGAAATGGCCTGAACAAGGAGACTTAGCTGCCGTGAATAACACGGGTTGATTTTGATCTGGCCTCTAGGCTGTTGGGCCTAGAAACGCAGGACTGGGGGTGACACCAATTCGAGAAGGGATTAGCACACCCAAGCGCATGGCGACGTGCCACCCCCTGCCGTTGAAGTCACACTGTGCTGTTCAGAGCTGCTATTGTACGACATAATGAATGGGGGCATTTTGCGCTGTATACACTCGAGATACTGCTCCAACAGGCACTGGGCGGCTCACCTACTAGGTACCGCGTTTAGGAGATTGTTGTGGAAACCAGGATGTAGGCCATGGAACGGTAAACTAGCTCCACAACGACGCATTTACGAGCTAGGTTGGACAACAGCCACCTACCTCCTTCAAGAGCGTCAATCTCCCACGGATGCTGTAGATCCTGAGCAGGATGCTGGAAATCTAGCAGGCTAGAGACAAGAGCTATTCGTACCCCAAACGCATACAGATTCTCATGGAAGCACATCCGACCCCCACGCGGCAGACACGATATTTGCTAGGCGCCGGCGTGTGGTCAACGTGGTATCTACCATGATGCCTCATGGTTTATGGCCAGTTCGAGGCGCTAGTAAGGGGAAATATAACAACTCCTTGGGGGATGAGCTCGCAAGAGCACCTGTGCCACCGTACTACACTGCGTATTTTTAAAACGTGTTTTACAATGCTCACACCCCCAAATTATTTTTAACCCGAAACGATTGATCAGTGAGTTCGCATATATACTGTTCTTGACGTGTTAAGTGAAAGGCATTCAGTATTTAAATCACCTATAGCCCCACAGACAGTACTCAGCATATGGCTCAACAATCATGGAAGTCGCATACCAAAACAGCTGGTTCCGAGTTTTCAAGTTGGATTAGAAGATTGACTTTGGCATCTCGGGTGTTCTTTCCAATCCCGACAGCGTTGGGAACAACGCCATCAACTAAAGGGTTAGAGAGCGTCAAATTATATTGCTTGTTACCTATGGGCATGCTAATCATGCTCACTTTCAACTCGTGCTGCGTAATTTCCATTATTACGTTGAATGTCCCAGATAACAGAGTGACGAGTCCTCTGTTTCCATGTTTCAAATTGTTCTAACCAGTTAACTTCATAGTATGAAAGTCCAGGTGGACACAGTGAATAGCGCCTGGTCATTGTAAGACGTGATATGTCTGGGGGGGGGGGGGTTGTATTGTGAGGGATCTTGGGCTAGCTTGGTACCTTATTTATGAGGCAAGAATATGACATTTCCGCCTAGATAGGAGCTATAAGTCAGCGTGGGATGAGCGGAGCACAGCTAGGTTGCTCATCAACGCCTTCGGTGCGTTGAACGACCGCCCATATTACCCCGAAACGTTAGTTTGGGCCCATCGTACCTTCAAAATTGGTTGCTAGATCGAGCTCTGCTTGGCTAGATTGAATAAAAGCAGGTAAACGCTGTTGTGGGGAATTAATCGGGGTAGGTGGCGAGCAAATGGTGGTGCCGTAGCAGAAGTTACTACTTCACGTGAAAGCGGCCGGGAATCCATTGACGCCCACCCTCATCTATAGAGACGCCGCGCCTCCTAACTTGAAATGAAGATTAGACTCAAACCGGTGAGAAATTTCCCCGGTCCCTTGTCAGGTTGTGAAATGAATGCCAAGCTGTGAGACCACTCAACGCGCGCTGACGCTCAGGGGTCGACACGAGCCCCATGACCGCGACTGTACCCAGGGATGACAGTAATGGACATCCAAGGACCATTCCAACAAACTCGACTTGAAATGCCGTGGCTATTGCAGATACTGAACCAAGAATCTCGCCAAACACCGAAACCGTACGCAGTCGGAGATGTGCCGACAGTGGACCCCGGAAGTTCGATGGCCTATTAGGGGAGGACTTCATCAGGCGCGTGTACCACTGCTGGCGTGGTGGTTCAGCTTGATTTGCGCAGAGGAACTTAACCGAAGGTAGGACATGCTGAGATTGCAGGTAGGCGCCGAACTGCGTTACTAGAGTCAACGGGGGTCGGGCTCGCTGTGGGAACTCAACACAGGCAAGTTATATACACTCAATTTTGTAATATAAAGCGCGACAGAGCAGACTAGCCCTACTTTCGATAAGTCTCTTCGTTGGACAACGAAGTCAATGGACGAGAAACTGATGTATCGCTGCGGACCTAGTCAATTCTACGATGGCCATGTGCGCACCACTAAAGCGGTAGGCCCAAAGTGTGGGTCGGATCCCCTTTGCAACACTAGGAGTAGTTAGCGCCATGCTAACTGAGGGGCGCCAAATCACCATGAGGCTGAAAATCAGCGCGTGGCAGCAAGAAGGAACCAGCGCTTGAAAGGATTTGAATAACCTGAAAAGTACAACCAGCTCTTCAACACAGCTCGACCGAGTCCAGAATGCGAGATCTGGGGTTGCGCTAATTCCATGCAAGGGCTAGGCGTGTGGTACACGCGCGCGAGCATCTCGGGACGGACACGTTCACGAGAATAGCCCCTAGCATAATGACCGGAGTTACTCGAGAATATTGACGGAGCCAAGTACACCAGAGTTGGGAGTCTTCAATAGGATCATGTGCGCCCTCGACCCTAGCTCGTCATAACTTAGGAGAAGTGTGCAGAGCCATAAGGTAGCCCCGTGGAAGTCGGAGCTCGGTGATTATTAAGGTTCAAGAGCAGACGAAGGTGAGGTCAAAAGAACAGGTAGGAAGAGTAAAGGCCTCATCTTATAGTGTAGGTGCGGATGGTGCTGTACGTGGGCAGCACAGTAGTAAACGCGTTAGGCATCAAATCGATCTGTTTCGAGGTGCAACTAGAAGCCTGAGAACAACGATTACCAAGTCAATTGTGCACTGCTTCTGCACTGCGCTTGAGCCACCTGTGTTCGGTACTTAAACTTGCTAACCTTGCTCGGGTTCTGCATGTCGCTTCTACGCCCCGGTATTTCAGCCTTCAGCTACGATACCACAAGGGGAACGTCAACGAAAGCTGTTGTTTTAGCGTAATTATAACAACCCGGCAAACTTCACTCTAGCTTTGCGCAACAGTTACCAAGTTTGTTATGTGTAGATGATGACTATAGATAGAGGAGCGCCGCTTAAGGGGTTGATGAGGTAATCCCATGCGGCTCGGGTCCGGGCGCTCCCATCCAAACTTAACCCTTCCCACCATATATCGAAAAGCTTCGAGCTAGAATGACACACGTAAGTAGCTTAGGCGCATACATAAACCCTTCATCGCTCATCTGTTCGGCGACAAGGTTTCCGTCTATAATCCTTTGGGGAATATATCACCAACCATTCATTCCTCCGGAGACTTTAGTCAAGACAATTACTCTGCTGCTCTCCAACAGTGGAGGCTTATACGCGGCCGACTTGCAGCGACGGTCAAAGACTACGCCGATGCCTGCAGTTCCTTGATATCTGTCTGTTCTCAGCCGGCAGAACGGCACTTAAACAACTCTACGCTTAATCGTACACTAGTATCTCTGGGCGATGAGCTCCCATCTCTTGTCCAATATGAAACTCAGCTTCTTGCAGCCAGAGCCAAGCTCAGCGCACTGAGAAACCAATCTGCGTCCCTTAGTCCGATAAGCACCCTGCCTCCTGAAATCTTGTCGAGAATCTTCACCCAATCAAGTCTCTCTTGCGTACACGGCGACTCCTCCCACAAGAACCATCAATTTCTGTGCCCCGTCGTCTTTGCGAGCGTGAGCACCTCGTGGCGCCGCACCGCCCTGGTCACCGGCAGACTCTGGTCACACATCGATCTCGCACCAAACAGCAACCCAGCCTACAGGCTATACAAGCGTGCCGTCATCTGGCTCGACCGCGTAAACGACGCACCTCTCCACATCCACATCCACGAACGAGCCTGCGCCAAGGATGAAGACATCGCACAACTCGTCAAGTTCTTATCTCCCCACATGAAACGACTCTGCACGCTCTACATCGACACCGAGTGCCACTCGCTCGATTTGTTCGAGTCGACTCTGGCGTGCTGGCTCGAATACGGTCAGCCGGGATCAATAAAGACGCTCGTGTTACGTCGACCCAACCCGATTCCTTTATTGGCTAGCCTGGGGCCACAAATGATCCAGCGTCTCCCTCGTGAGCGCCTCGATGGGTTTCTGCAGCCACTGCGTGCGTTGCATTTGCACAACGTGTGCATGGGTTGGAGCGCTAGCACAGCCCACCAAGGGCTCGTTGAGCTGCAGGTCGAGTCATTGGCGGATGTTGCGGGGCCGACCGTTGGCCAGTTTGTGGCTGTCTTGCGTGGGTGCCCTAGGCTGCGGAAGCTCAAGCTGGCAAGGATGAATTTCAGGCACGAAGAAACGGAAGATGTGCCGTCTGTTCATCTTGGGCACCTAGAGGAATTGAACTTGCTCGGGGCGAACCCGTCTGTGCTGAAACTCTTGCTGCCAACGCTGGAAGTAGGTGCGGCCCCGCTAGCTATGAGCGTCGCATTAGGAGAGCAGGCCAGTGCATTTGAAGAGCTCAGAACCTTTTTCGATCGCACAAATGTTTGTACACTGTACCTAGACGCACGCCAACAGGACTGGGTAGCTCTGCTTTTCACCTCGTTACAACACCTCCGAACCCTTGTTGTCAGCAACTGTGCTCTATTACATAACGCCTATACCGAGCCTGCACTCCAAGTTACGCCCCAACCGCCGGCTATATGCGCCCAGCTACGCTCTCTGTCCTTTATCGGGTGCGACTTGGGCCTGGAACCTTTGCAGAACATGCTCAAAGCGCACGCTGCTCTTGATATCCTTGGCCTCTGGCGTTGCAAGCTGAAGACTTCGGATGCTGAGCTCAACAAGCATGCTAACCTGGTGGAGATTGTGCGGCCGATATTGACTAGATTGGTCCCCAACGTTACCCATTCCAACTGTCCCAGGGATTATCCCATGTTAGGATGGTCCGTGAGCGATGAGCACGCCGCGAGTTCAGTTGCGATTCCCTCGTAGCTCAATTGATACTGGTTACCCCACAGGCTACTCTGTATTGCTGTTCCTTTTTTGCCGTCTGTTGCCGAGAGTAATATGTATCGCTTTGGGATATGCATTATGTCAGCATCATGATATGTGCCATTCCTGGTACCGCCCACCTTGTCGCTCCTGCGTTCTCACACCTGACATCTCTGGGCTTCTCTACCCCGCAGCACTTGAAGTTTTACCACCCTCTCTGTTCAAAAGTCACTATTCTATATCCACAACTATCGGTCGTACAAACACTAGTTCATAAAAACACAGCTATGCAGACCGGGTAAAGAGTACACGAGAAAAGGAATGAAAGATCGAGACTCCCGCGACCCTTCAAAGAAGAAATCACGTTGAAAGCTCCCTCGAGGGGCATTTACATAGAGTCGTTGACCTGTAAAAAGGTGCATTAGCATCGACGTATTGGTGTCGACCGAATGGTCACGAACAGCAGGAGGGGTGCTCACCTTGGTGCGGAGAGAGTCCGCAGGGGCCGGGCCGGACTTGAGATAAGGAGCCAAGACGGGGCGGAGGAAGGACTGGTGGAGGGTGCGGGCGCCACGGGTAGCAGGGAGCTGGAGCCAGAGGATAAAGGCGGTCTTGAAGACATAGTAGAAGGGGAGGTAGTAGAGTATTGGGCGCAGCGCAAGGGATTCGAGGAAGTTGAAGAAGCCAAAGACGGACCAGTAGGTGAGCCTGTAATCAATTTTGATCAGGCGGGGAAACCAGCAGGGGCAAGGGCGTGGACTTACCACTGGAGGTCGTCCTCGGGTTGGGGGCTCTCAATCGCCTTGAAGGAGAGGTAGGCAGGGAGCGCCCAACCGATCAGGTTTGAGACGGGTGAGGCGAACGCGTTGACGAAAATCACTATCGCGCGATGAGATCAGATCGGTGTTCGAGGTCGATCGCTGCAAACAAAAAAAAAAAAAAAAAGGCTTACAGAGAGTGACGAGCGCGGCGGCACCGAGCGTGGTGTATGCCTTGGGGATTTGAGTGCGCTGCTCAAGGGTGTTGAGAGCGGGGTACTTGCTGAGCTGAGATAGGGGTCAGTCGAGTCGCGATAGCTGGTGTGGGAATAGACGCTTACCTCCTTGTCGAGCTGGGCCACGTAGAAAGACGCCTGGTTGGAGAGCTGCTGGACGGCAGGGTGAGTCTTGACCTGTTGCGCAGACATGGTTATCTGCGACGCGGATTAGTCTCTGTGGACGCGTGCAAGATAGAGTAGCTACGTTTTAGTCGTAAAGTGAAGCACGGACTTGCAAGTGAGCTCAGAGCGGTGGTCGTGGTCGACTGGAGGACTGGAGAGAGTACATGACGACACCCGCGTTTTTAGGGCCTCTGGAAAAGGACCCCAGTGCACGATTGCTAATATAAAAAAGTTGTCCTGGCAATGTTCCACGTTTCCGCCGCGCGTGCGACAAGGTCCGACCTTACCACATCCGAGTGTCAGTCGCCACGTTGTGCGATCCCGCAGGGTAGTCCGTACACGCGGCCGACGTCTCTGGGGCAATTTCACCCGGCCCGCACCGTGACCGGGGGCCAGATATGAGCTAGCCGCCAGTCTCTTTCACGGGAAACTGACACGTCGAGCGTGGCTGTACTGAATCTAGCCTCGACTCACAGACAACCACAATCATGTCCAACGACTACGCCGCGGTCAAGGTATGCGTCGTGGAGAGACGGTGGACCGACACGTACTGACGCGTTGCAGGCGTTGAATGAATCGCTTCCCCCGTTTGCCCCGCTCATTCCCACTGCGGTGCTGCCGTATATTGCACTTGTGCTATTGACTAGCACGTTTGCGCTCGGGTTCTATTTTTCTACGTAAGTGGTCCTTTCATCCCACCCGGGCTATTGTCCCTATATGTATTGCTCGGCTCACATGGCTTAATAGGTTACCTAAAAACATCATGCGACCACACGAAATTGGTGTATCCGTGCTCGCGAGCACGCTTGGCGGACTAGGGGTTGTGGCATTGTTCTGCAGTGTTGGCGTGTACGTCTGAATCGATACCCGGTTGTGGGAATGCACGTGTACGTACCGTGCTAGTTGTTAATGCGCCATCCATGTCGGCATTCGGGGTTGAGACACTATTCGTGGATTAAATGCCGTGATGTCGACGCACGGTTGGGGTACCTACCTCGAGGAATATCGTACTTCCTTCATCAGCACTCCGCAGCTACACATCGAGCGGGTTAGCCGGAATACATAATCGAAGTTGATTCGCATGTTCACCTGTCGCTCCTGTGAGAGCGCCTCTTTATGACCACATTTCGGGCAAGTCTCCGCCGTCTTGGAGCGCATCAGCACCCTGTCTCGGCAAGACATTTGATCATAGCTCACCTTGGTCTTGACATTTGCATCTAAATGCTCCCTGGTCTGCGTCGTGCGCTTGAGCTGCAGGACCGAAGGGAACGCATCCGGCCGCGAACGAGTCTCGACTTCGTGATTTTCATAGGCTATGCATTCAAAGTCAGCACACAAGCATCATGGATGAAGGCAAATCAGACTTGCAGCTGGCGGGCTCGAGGTGGCCGCATTGCTCGCACTTGACGTTTATGTCGTCTTCGCCGGGTAAATTGAGCAGTGTCCCGCACGTCGGGCAGAACAGGAGAGACCCTGGGAACGGTCAGTAGGCAGGCAACGCGGTGGGGCAACGAGTACCTATACGGTCTGCACGAGGTGCGTTGGGTTTCATTGAGGGTCGGGGAGGAAACTCGCTGATCACAAAATGTTCATCTTATCTTATCACCCCACAAGCGCGTTCCTGACATAATCACAGCTCTCCGCAACCCTCGGAGTTCACAACAACCCCTGTCATATCCGACGCGCGACTGTTACACCCCTCACCCTTTTTATCTTTTCTATTCCCCCAGCATGCCAAATAAACTCGTGCGTGGAGGGGCAGATGACCCTACACCTCCCGGGTCGCCAACCAAACGCCCTATCGACGGACTCCCAAATACGAGCATGCAGGATGTACACATGATGACTGCAAAGATGACACTAAACGACGTGCATATGGAGACTGCGCGAGGCGGGACGCGAAAGGGCGCTGGGCTCCAACTCTGGGAACGCGAGATCCTCAACAACCCCGAGGTCAAACGAAAAGCGGTCGTCGCACAAATGTGTAAGTCCAGGTCCGCCCTCACCCTCCAAAAGACGAGAGCTTACTTGGCCTTGTTGGACAGTTTTCCTCGACTATTATTTCCAGTCCCTTGGCTACCTCTCTGCACGCAAGGACCGGCGCACTGCTTTTGACGCTGACACGCGCGCACGCGGGCTTACCCCCACGCAATACGCGACTGAGTTCAGGTCGTATTGTGGCAGGGAACGCGTGGTGTTGCGAAAGCGTCGGGCCAAATTGCGTGTCGACCAGTTCCATATTATCGCCCAGGTTGGTCAGGGCGGGTACGGAGAGGTATATTTAGCGAGGAAGAAAGAAACAGGGGAGGTGTGTGCGTTGAAGAAGATGAGAAAACGGACGCTGCACAAGATGGATGAGGTTAGTACTCGTGATCCTGTGGGCGCGCACGAGTACTTACTCGATAGTGTAGATTCGACATGTACTGGTAGAACGCGACATCCTGACGGCTACCAAGACACCTTGGCTCGTTCGTCTCCTCTACGCCTTTCAGGATTCAACCTTTGTCTATCTCGCGATGGAATACGTACCCGGAGGCGACTTTCGAACTCTGTTGAACAACTCGGGTGTTCTAAAAGAGGAGCACGCGCGTTTTTATATCAGCGAGATGATCCAGGCCGTCGTTGAGCTTCACAAGTTGGGTTATATCCATCGAGACTTGAAACCCGAGGTGTGTAACCCTCGGGCATCTTGGACATCTTTATTGACTTGGTTGCAAGAACTTCTTGGTGGATAGCACCGGGCACGTAAAGCTGACAGATTTTGGCCTGGCTACCGGCGCATTGAACCCCAAGATTGTCGAATCGCTGAAGCACAAGGTGCGTTGGATGAGTTCAACTGTGTATTGACTGAGTACCCATGTCGATGTGCAGCTCGATCAAGCGAAAGACGCCGAGCTAGTGCATCGAAGTACCCTCGAGCGACGCAGTTTGTACAAGAGCATGCGAAACGAAGACCCGCGCTATGTTAGTTTATCTGTTCTGGAGATCCCGTTACGAAACTGACCAAGTTGGGATATTTAGGCCGACTCGATTGTTGGCTCCCCTGACTACATGGTGCGCGTTTACTTTACTCGTTAATGCATCGGACACTGATCCGATTCTCGGTCAATACAGGCCCCTGAAGTCCTTCGAGGCAAGCCGTACACCTATAGCGTCGACTTTTGGTCTCTGGGTTGTATCCTGTTTGAATTCCTGGCTGGCTTCCCGCCGTTCTCTGGAGGTACTCCCGATGAGACATGGGCAAACTTGAAGAATTGGTCAAAGGTGTTGCAGCGCCCACACTACGATCGACCAGAGGACTTGATCTTCAACTTGACGGATACCGCGTGGGACTGCATCACCCGGTGAGCACCTTGGGCAAAAACTAGTTGTTGCCCGGTCTGAGTGATCGTATTAGACTCATCTCTGGCGCCAACACCCGACCAGCAACCCTATCCCAAATCGCTTCTCACCCGTTCTTCGAGGCTGCACACTGGGAAGACCTTCGCGCCGTCCCCGCACCATTTGTCCCGGCTCTCGATAGCGATATCGACGTTGGGTACTATGACGACTTTACCAGCGCGGAAGATATGGCCAAGTATGCCGAAGTGCAAGCCAAGCAACGATCCGTCGACAAGGTCGCGGAAAAGGACGAGCACTTTGGAAGGGGCGTCTGGGTCGGCTTTACTTTTGGGAAGAACGGGATGGGTCCCAAGGGTGCGACGGCGATGGGTACGGGAAGCGGGATCGGGGAGATGGAAGAGGGTCATTTGGACACGATCTTTTGAGGTAGAGCCTGATGTGCGTGATCTTCTGCAAGTTGCTGAATCTGTGTCGAGTCGCAGAGTAATGTGTTTTGTCATGACCTATGAGACGATATTTAATCAAGCGCATGTGTATATCAATGGTTGCGTCTAATCTCCGAGGACCTCGTGAGCGAGACCCCGCAAAAACAGGAAGGTGAGACACAAGGACGGGCCTCACTTTGCAAGTTTGTGCCAACTTATCGCGCATATATGACACACCCTTGTTATAGCGGTTTGCAAAAGTACTTGCCGGTTCGGGTTTCAAGCACTCACGCCGGATGTAGAACCGAGTGCAGGTGTGAGGAGAAAAAACGGTGTAGCACAACAGTATGTAGACTACAGGAGCCGTGATACACATA
>WSTK01000515.1:0-23372 GCA_019616945.1 Ceratobasidium sp. 414
TGGGCACCGAGCGCCGGGCCGATTCCTGTCTCAGTACTACCCGTGCATCTCCGCCGGCTGCGTTGCACGGCCTCCCATTGGTTGTATTTAAGCCCTAATTGACCACGAGGCAGAGGGGTGGTGGGCTTTGTTGAATCACTGCGGAGCAGGGAATGAAGCGCTCCAGCGGGCGCTTTCTGCACCTGACGCCAATCACACGACGCCTTGGTCACAACTACTCACTACTAACTTGCTATTGTGCTACCACGACCATATCATTGCGGCTAACACCATGTGCGACCATCACGCCGCATATGAGCGATGTACACACTTTAAAACCGTTGATCTTGACATCGAGAATGAAATCAAACTTCAACGAGGGAGGGCCAGGATCTTCCGGTAGGGAACAAAATAACCATGAGTTAAGGAAAATGTATAAAATTTTTCATAGTGGGCGTTTTTGCCTTTCTCCAGGCAGCGAGGTGGGAAATTATTGGATGGATGCTTCTTCAACGCCCTTATACTTGTGATGTGTATAGATTGCTATCAAAAGGATACACCTCGACTCAGTAGCACCAGCGATGAGGAGAGTGACAGCTAACCAGGACATGCCCCCCAGCAAGTTACTTGGACATACTCCCTGAACCTCGGTTGTGGGGCTGGTCTCGCAGTAGACCGTGGCGTTGGATAGTTTTCATCTGCATACCGGTAGCTCGTTCAACTCATTTGAAGTTAGATCTGGCACCAAACTCACAATGCCAGCAACCTTTCCTGCACTGGGTCGCTCTTTCGGTTGGGGTAGCCAACAGCTTACGAGAAGTGCCCATAACTCGTCACCGTGCTTGCTATCCGAGGGTATGGTAGCCTCAGGCCGCGCAGGTAGCAGCGCATGCACAGCGGTGTAATGCCTCTGTTTAAAATGTGGCACGTTCCCAGTAATTGCTTCCTGTAGTTCGTGCAATATGTCAACAACCGCTCCACAGGCTCGAAAAAGTGACATACTAATATGGTCTGGAGCCACCACCGAATACGACTTGAGCCATGACTTGCCCCAAATAATAACATTTACGTACCATGCCAAGTGCGTATACGTCGGCCTCCATGCTATACGAGTTTAATCCCTCGAGAAGCTCAGGCGCCTGCGGAGATGAAATGTCACAAAGTAATTTCAACCCTGCATTGCACGCCCCTTACCACCCATCGAGAGAAGCCCAGCGTCATTCCAATCGCCGTAAATGACGGGGTGTCACCCCTCAGAATGGCATTGCCAAAGTCGGTAAGCACCGGAGTACCGTCATCCGATACAAGTACGTTGAGCTACGGGATAATAATATGAGTGCCAAGCTGCCAGCTATATGCGTGGGATGCCGGCAACGTACCCCTTTGAGGTCACCATGTACCTAAGACTTGTGGCTAAGTTTTACAAAATGGGGCCTTTTAAACTCGCTCACCATATCACTCTGGTGAAGATAGGCGAGCCCCTCGCATATTTGTGTTGACTGTTGCAAAGAAACACAGTTCGTGAATGATACGAGAAATTTAGGAAATATAAGTCTCACGATCTGGCAGCGATCTGCTGTCGGCTCTCGAAATAGGTAACCAGGTAGGCTGTCGTGCTTCATCCACGGAGATACCGTCCCGATCTGGCCACGGAATTCAGCCAAGCCTAACAACCTGAGCACGTTTGGGTGGTCGCATTTGGCCCAGGCCTTGATATACTTTGCGCCTTCGTCGGTAAAGCCCACTCGTACTCCCCTGGTTTTGACAGTGACCTGAGTTCCATTCCACAGCCTAACCTCGTATACGTCGCCAAAGCCCCCAGTTGAAACAGGAAAGTCGCTACTTGAAGCAAGGTCCAACTTATCCGTTATGTCTTCGCAGCCGTATGCCACAAATTGTAACGTCGGCTACAAAATAACCAAATGATGAGATGGACTTCCTTCGAGACTCGAGAAACCTACTATAACTCCGCGGATTCGCCCTAGATTCAAAGATGCTGGCAGGAACAGTGAGGCGGATGGGTCACCCCCCGTAGGTCGCAGAAAGGTGGTCTCGGGGGATACGTATGAGGCCTCTTCGGACTCATCTGGCGGGGAACATATAAGCTAGGTACTGGGGAGATTTAGTTGGGCAGAGAATCCAAGCTTGTGGAGGGGTGGAGTGTATATATCGCTGGGTTGAGTGATTGGTCAAGGAGGTGGGGCGGTGCCGCCGGCGAGATATTGCGAATTGGAGGCGCGATCGATGAAAGAGTAGGTGCGATGGGCGGAGCCGTAGACGGTGGGTCAACCCAACACTCATGACTCGGACCCACCCAGCGCACGAAGAGATAGCGAGAGTGAAGGGGCAATAAAGTGAAGAACAGACAAAGGGCAATGAAAAGTTTCAACCAAAGACGGCGATATTACACCACATGTGCCTCGCATGTGTGGTGCCCAACCCGCCACTAAGTGATGGCGAAGTCGGAAAAACAAGGAGAAAAGGGTATCTCTCGGGCTCACCTTGGGGCTGCCCCCATCTCTCTGGCCGATCTGGATCGTCGTTCACCAAGCCAGACCCATCGTCATTTGCGCGCCCCCCGGAACCTTTGCTAGTCGAGCGGAACCAGTCGAATGAGATGCGGGGCCTATTCGGCGAGTAACGTGGCCCGCCTTTCTGGCCGCGGTCTAGAGACGGCGGGACAGGACCAGACGCATGTCGCTTTTCTGGGTAGTAGGTACACAGGGGCACGCGAGGTGAGCGCGACGAGATTAGCAAGCCCTATGCCGTTTATTTCATCCATACCATTCATACCTCCTCTCTTCCCCGGGCTTCCCAGACCTCCCATACTATCCATTCCGCGCATTCCGCTCGTTCCACCTATCCCACTCATCCCACCGGACATGCCACTAGTTCCAGCTCCGGAGCTCGGCGTTGCGCTGCCACCCAAACCTACGATTTTGGTATATCCATTTAGTACCCCAAGAAACAAGTAATAGAATTACTCGGAAGGCGAATATGGAGTTGTAGCTCACCTAGAAGCGCTCTTGCCGTCGGTTGCAAAAGCCCCTTTGTCTGAAATACTATCGGCTGCGCGGCCTCATCTGTCTTTCTGCCTCGTTCCCGCTTTTCCATAAAGGCTGGCGCCTGCGCTATCAGTCCGCTCGTACCTGCGGTACCATATTGACCTATTCGGTTGGTATACACCGGAATCGCCTCTGGCGTGGCAGGACCGGAGGGAATCCCACTGCTTGTATGCAGACGTGGACTAGTTGGATGATCCAAGTCGTGGTTTGATATTTTGTGCTACAGAGCTATCAGGTCAGGCCGGAGATGGCCTTGACCAAATTCGAAGTACTTACCCCCTGCCAATTCAATAAAGTATAAAGTTGGCCAGAATTGGTCTAACTGGTAAAATGATAAACCCACGTTTAGCTAACAGTAATGTCAGCGTCTGACCCTCCATTGCTATCAATTCACCCCACGTACCAATTCTAGGAGCTCTGTTGAAGAGGCTCTAACCTGTGGGATGACCCAACATCTACGAATCAATTGTCTCAAAAATTTCGCGCAGCCAAGTTCCGCTTCGAGTCTGCCACTCGATATATTGACAGATGACAACGCCACTTGCTCGAGGTCGCCTGGAGATTCTCCTCTCATGATTTTCTGCATAACCTTTGGGTCATATTTGTATTTCGAATAGGGGTGGTGGCCGGTAATGATCTTATGGGAAGGAAATGTTACTAAAATCCACTCGTGAAGCGAAGCGAAATCACCTCGAACAGAGTGCACCCAAACGACCATACATCAGACTGAACCGAGGGGAACTCCTCATGACCCTCTACTTCACGTTGAAGTCGCTCAGGGCTTGTCCACCGCACGAGCCCATTAAAAGTTACGGCAGGAACTAAATGGGAGAATTTAGACATTGACTCCGCCAAGCCAAACTCCCCTATCTTGACATTGCCATCGGAGGAAACAAAAATCTTGCCCTGGTAGTGCATCAGGCCGGCAATCCTAATGGATAAACACAGTTACCAACCGGGTTAAGATTCCCATGTACGATGGCAGGGGTATGGCCGTGAAGGTGTGTTAAGCCACTAAGGATGCCTTCGACCTGAAGGGCGGTTTGTTAAATAATAATAAAATAGGACGGCTCAGCAACAAACACTGACGATAGAATAGCAAATAAACGGGGGTCCGGCGCCGTGTTTCACAAACTTGGATAATGTTTATCAGCTAACAACACAGGGTGAATGGGGTTTACATCAACCATACTAACATTGCGGAGGTCACCTCGTTCACAATACTCCTGGTAAAAAGACAATATTTCTTGAGAGGGCGACGACAAACGGGCGATGTTAGGGTGCGCAAGCTCAGACCAAGTAAGAGTTCGTTTGCTAAAGTTCTTTAACACCGTCGGGTAAGTCCATACGAAATACGCCATAACTAAAGTCCTACCTTGCGATATTGCAGCAGAATTTCTTCTCCCTGGCAAACCAAAATCGTTGAAGCCCCTCTAACTTGTAGCTCAGGATAATTTAATCTCCACGTACCCGTTCCGTTGAGGTATTATTGAAATAGCCAGGTGACACGCGTAAGACTTTCTTAACCAACTTTAGTTCAATCAGCGTAACCAAAGACAGGCCAGAAGCGCTACCGCAATACCTTCGTGCTGCAACTGAGGCCGGCAACGGAACACCAATAAGTGGTTACAGTAGGAGACATTAACGGGGAGAGGTACGGCTTACAGGAATATGTCTGCCGCTGCACCTGCACAGAGGAGCCGTCGCTCCGGTTCCCCCAGCTCGCCTATGAGTTCACGATTGCTAGGATCGGGTGGCTCCTATCAAAATAAATAAATATTATAGCCTGTTGTGTACCTCAGATACACAGGGGGGTCTTGCCATGCTAGCGCCGGGCCGTGAGACCACAAGCTGATTCGAATCCCAGACAACTGGATCTCTCCGGCCTAAGCGGAGGTGGTGGGCTTTACACTAAAACATAATTTTAGCGAAGTTGGCCATTTGGTATGCCAGCGTGTCCACAAATTCCAAACTCACCTCAACTACAGTGGTAGTTGCGCGGTGTTTATTGGTGGTGCACGTGATGCCTTAACCCTCACTCCGCGAGCCGCAGCGACCAACACCTCCCAAAACATAGCTAGACGACACAGCGTCGAACCTACATCATCTCGTATTGGAAATCCCCATGTGCAACCATCAAATCGCCTATGAGCAGTGCAGGAGCTACAATATTTTAGAGATCAAGGGTCTCCAAGAGATGCTCCAGCCACGGGGAAATGCCAAGATCATGCGGTAAGGCCAAGAAAGCCACGGTAGAAATGCGCGTACCTCACCTGATACATAGAGGATACCACCCAACTCTGGGCGAAGCGCCAGTTAGGTGTTAAACAATTCAAACTTTTCGGGGTCCTCATGGTTTATCCTTAAGATTGGCATCAAAAGAATACCGGTGAAAGCCGCTCACAATGTAGCCGAGGTATGTAGGTCAGGTTTGATGTATCCTAGAGTTCTCATACAACAAATACATTCTCAGGCAGCGCTTAAAAGAGAATTGGCCATTTGGTGCACATTAAAAGACGCGAATTCGAACGTGCTCGAGTTATTGGGAATGGTCATATTTGGCGGCGAACAAGCATATGCGGGAGGACAATTGCCTTACTTTTCCCAGTCACCTGTTTTCTACTATTATGAAAACGGTGACCTAATCGAGGTAAGCTCCTTACGTCACCTTAACTATTGCCAGGTTCGAATGGTGAACTTACTCACGAGCCAGTACCTTGGCCGAAACCAACTAAGCAATTTAAACCAATTGACCCTGGTTAGTGGGGTTTCCTATTATTGTGGATTGCTTTGGCTAAAATTTCTTGTACCTTCGCAGCTCAAAGAAATTGCGACGGGAACAAGCTACATACACGATCAAAGTATTGTTCACGGAGATTTAAAACCTGTAAGTCGAATGTGAATGTGCTAGCATAGGGAGCCAACTCCATCATCACTGGCAGGCAAATGTCTTGATCGATCACAACAACCGTGCAAAGATCTGTGATTTTGGTTCTTCCGTTGTCTTAGAGGGATGTCCGGAGTGCTTGGCTGGCCCACCCGAAGATACCCAAAGCCTCGCCACACACATCTATCTAAGTCCCGAAGTATGGGATGAAGAAGGGCAAATTAGCTATAAATCGGATAGCTGGGCACTTGGATGTCTTTTGTTTGAGGTAAATATCGTTTAAACTGTCAATTACCGAACGCACACCCTTACCTAGGGCGTTATCACAGATACAGACCGGAGAGCGGGTTTACGGTGGGAAAGGAAAGACCGACAAGCAAATCATGTTCAAGATCATGCAAGGGCTGCCGCCTGCAACCGTTCAGGCGTTTGGACAGGACGAGTTCTCAAGAGCAGTGGGCGAAATTGCCATCAAATGTTGGTCGGAGAACCCTCAACCCAGACCATCCGCGGAGCGGGTACTTCAAGAATTGAACGAGATAAATCTTTGATATATTGGCTGTGTTTATGTTGGTCTCACTTCGCTCAGATTCCTTGGGTTTATTGGGGGTTCAAATGTTGATTTGGTCTTGTTACGTTATATGAGACAATCGGATTAACCCAGTGTCAAGGCCGTCTGCGGTGATGGTAAACCATATTGTCTACTTTAGCGAGGCTCGTAGACTCAATATCAAATAACCGGCCTTCGCCTCAGATGTTATCATACCACAGAGGGGTTGGTAGCGATAAAACCGCCGTCTACAGTGATGATCTGTCCGTTGACATAGTACGACGCCGGCGACGCAAGGTAGATCGCGGCTCCGACTATATCTGCATCCCTACAATCATGTGAAGTCAGTGGCTATATGCGTCGACCTTAGACCGGAGCACTTACAATCCTCCCCTTTCAGACGGTATTTTGGTTATTCCTTTAGCCACCAGATCTATGACTTCCGGTGAGAACGTGCCCCCCTGTCCCAAGGCTAAATAATTTGTTTCGGCCGTACGATTAAAAGGAGAACTTACTTCCGAGTCGGTCATCTCAGTTGGGAACGGTCCCGGCGAGATTGCGTTGACACGAATGGGGATACGGCGCAAGGCGAGTTCCGTCGAGAACATCTTAGTAAGATGGTTCCCCGCAGCTTTCGACGAGTTATATGCGAACTATTTAGACTTGATTAGCGATCGAATGATTCGTTTAGAGTTTAGGTACTCGCGTGGTTCTGGCTGAGTTTCATTTGCCCCGAGATGCTGGTGATATTGATGATCGATGCACTCCAGCCCCCAGTCGACGCCTCCCGAGCGCGAGTAGCTGCCTCGAGCAGCCCAAGAAACGCAGTTGAGACGAAGAATATGGAAGAAACGTTGACGCTGTAAAGGTCGGCCCAATCTATTGGTCGTGAGGTGATGCGACGAATTACATCTGTTCGGGTAGATACCTTGGAAGGATTCATTCTTGAACAACGATGTTCCCAGAGTCTGAGTGTCCTTCTGCTCGGCAGAAGAAGGATCCGAGAAAAATTTGGACACAGGTCCTACTTGGCCCGCACTACCAATGGCGATGAGATTAGACTGTGCATCCCTGTAGAGGATTCACTTACTTGTTGATCAACACGTCTAGTTTCCCGTCGTTTTTCGATATTGTCTCAACGGCGCTCTCAATACTGGCCTTGTCTGTCACATCCAAAGAGATCCTGTCGATTAAGTTGAGATATTGCCTTAGTGCATCTAGTTGGTTTTAAGGTGTTACTCCGAAAGACTTACCCGATGATCTCCCCCGCTGTGCTACCCGACTGCTCGGCAGCAACTTTGTCTACAACTTCCTTCCGTCGCCCTCCAATATACACCTTTGCCCCATTCGCCGCTAGCCCTTTGGCCATCATCAAACCACTAATGAGCTCGTCAGTAAATGCAGGCGTGAGAACAGAAATTCTTCAGTTCCGTACATTCCTGTTCCCCCTCCAGTCACAAGCACAACAAGCCCCGATACGTCAAACACTTTGCTGGTTGCTAGGTGGCTCATCGCGTTCTGTTCAAGTTGCTAGCGAGGTGAGAGGGCCGGGGTTGGAGACTCCTAGTGCAAACTGATTGCAAATAATGTCAATCGGTCCCGGTCCGGCCGGCCGAAGGTGATCTGCGCGAATTGGGATTATCTCCGCGATCACACTCTTCGAGGTCTCGAATCCCGTGAGCTCCGGGCTCGCCTCGTGCTGCAGCTCCGACGCGACTGCCTTAAAGTCCTCTGACATGGCTTGCATCCGTCTACAACACCTTTCCCGACTGCCACGATGGCTTCGCTTGGACTCTCTCCAGACCTGTACGACCCTGCTCACGTCCTCACCTCTGCTGCTTTCAATATTCTTTCTGCTCCACCTGAGCGCGATCCGAAGAAAAATATCGCGGTATTCACGAATCCCGCTCATGACCTGCACATTGTAGAGAAGCCTATGCCAAAGGCAGGGCCAGGGCAATGCGTTGTGCATGTTCGAGCAACTGGCATCTGCGGCAGCGACTGCCACTTTTGGAAACACGGTCGCATCGGTGAGTCCCGGAATGTGCTCTAAATTCTCATACTCAACATCTCAAAACTCTGTAGGTGATTCCATGGTTGTCCGAGATGAGAATGGTCTTGGGCACGAGAGCGCCGGTGTTGTAATCGAGGTTGGTGAGGGTGTCACTGACTTTAAAGTTGGTATGTACCGAACGTAGCGACTATATTCCAACCTAACATGTGTTAACCTGTCACCCATATAGGCGACCGTGTTGCTATCGAGGCTGGTGTTCCTTGCTCCAAACCAAGCTGCGAGTTTTGTCGCACAGGGAAATACAATGGTTGCCCAGACGTGGTGTTCTTCTCTACCCCACCCTATCATGGCACGTATGATTTGCTCGGCTTGTTGAATCTCGCGACTCACATTCTCCTCAGGCACACTCACAAGATACCACCTTCATCCCGCTGCTTGGCTTCACAAGCTGCCCGACTCCATCTCGTTCGAAGAAGGCGCATTACTCGAGCCCACTGTTGTCGCTCTGGCAGGGATCGAGCGCTCGGGTCTCCGACTTGGCGACACCACATTCATTGCTGGTGCCGGTCCTATAGTAAGTATATGGACCAAGTCAGGCTAAGATACCCACGTCTAACCTATAACATAGGGCCTGGTCACTTTGCTTGCCGCTCGAGCTGCAGGCGCAGAGCCAATCGTAATATCAGACTTGAGCGAGGCTCGACTCGAGTTTGCAAAGAAGCTTGTCCCTGGTGTCCGCACCATCTTGATCGAGAGGGGGCTTACACCCCAGGTAGAGTTCAATAAACTCGTATTTTGCTCGACCTAACGCTGACATCTTCTACAGGCTCAAGCAGAAAAGGTCGTAGCTTTGCTTGGCGAGAAGGCTACAGTTACTCTTGAGTGCACTGGTGTCGAAAGCAGTATTTGGACCTCCATCTACGTAAGTCCTTCGCCTATACTAGGAGTATTGGACATCAACTCTGTGTCTTAGTCTGCCAAATACGGCGGGACAGTCTTCATCATTGGCGTCGGCAAAGCCATCCAAAGCATGCCGTTTATGCACTTGTCTGCCAACGAAATCGACGTGAGGTGGCAGTATCGATATGCGAACCAATATCCCAAAGCTATCCGTAAGTAAAATAGCCTGTAGTACTCCTCTTTGGGCGGCCAACTCACTAGTTGTACGCAGGCTTGGTGGCGGCCGGACTCTTGAACCTCAAGCCGCTCGTCACGCATAGGCTTCCCCTGGAACAGGGCGTAGAGGCGTTTGAGATTGCAAACGACATTACAAGGGGTATGGATACCAACTTGCGAGTAGCATCCAATTATCTAACGCTTTCTTCCTGGGGCAGGAAGCATCAAGGTCCAGATCCTGGACGGATAGGGTGGGAACGGATAGTATTGTGTAGCGTGCATTTTATAGACATCAAACTAAACGTTGAAATATCCAAGTCTCTAACCCCGGATTACTGGCATAGCTCCGATGCGCACTGACCAAGGCGAGTGACCTTGAGCCTCCGTACCGCGCGTCAAGCCTCAGCTTTATCCAACTTTTACTTGATCGCACGCAAGGTAGAAACACACACGAATACTATTGTTCCAAAGTTCAACATATAGAGGCGTAAACAATCCAGTGGGGGTTAAGATTCTTAAACTTAAGAATAACAAAGAGATAACGCTGCGAATGTCCGAGAAGAAAGACTTGATGCCGTACAAGGACCGATCAACAACAAACCGACTCGTCCAGGACCTAGACGACGAACCGGTCGAGTCAATCAAGAACAAGACGAAACCGAGAGAGAACCTAGTCGTCGTCGGGGACCTGCGGGTAGAGGAAGCAGCCGGGCAAGGTCCTCTTGATGAGTGGCTCGAGCTCATACCATGCGGTACCGAACGTGACATCTGTCTTGTCAGCCGTGCCGCCACCACCATTGAGAATGGCGACGATACGGCCCTTCCCGTCCAAAATCGCAGCGCCAGAATCGCCTTGGTCAGAGAAAGCGCCACGCCCGCCGTAGGGGATGATGGTGATCTCGAGGGCGGTAAACTCGAGGTTGTAGTCGCCGTAGTAACGAACTAGGGATTTTAGTCCGTTCACCCAGCCGACCGTGGTGCCCGTGGTCAAGCCGTTCTTGATGACGGGCATCGCGTTTTCGCCGTTGGCGTTGAGCTGCTGGGGCTGGCAAATCTCGCTCTCGGGCACGACGCCGTGAATCTGGAGGAGGCCGTCCTTGGGGTACTCGTAACCAGCCCGGTCCGCGCGGTTGGGGAACATGAGGTCGCGGTATTCTTGCTCATCGATTCTACCACCTGTGCGATATTTATTAGTCGGTCTCGAACTGGAATGGCGGGACGAGGCGAGGCGGGAGGCGTACCGATGTAGACCTTGTTTCCCTTAAATTCAGCCAAGTTGAAAGCGTCCTCGTCAAGTTTGATGACGGCCCAGTCGACCGTGAATCCGCCGGGTTCGGAGGAGACACCGATGGGGTCGGCGTGCAGAACGGAGCCAATGCGTCGCTGCACCGGGCCCGTCATGAACTTGGTAACCTCGGTGTGAAGGCGGTCTAGCTGTCCTATATTCTCCGTCGCCATCTCCACCTCCCGCTGGGCCCCCAGGAGCGCCGCGGCGACTGCCACAGGATCTCCGGTGCCTTCGCCCTGCCGCCGTTGCAGCCTACTGATCCTCTTCTCCGACGAAACGATGATTTCGTGGAGGGTGCCGATTCTGGACATAATATTGGTGGTGGCATCAGCGTAGGCCTTGCTGCCGAGGGCGACGACCTCCTCGCGATGCCGGTCGCTAACCGTGTGCGACAAGCCCGTGTTGCGATACACGGGGGGAGGGCGAGCGACATGGGCAGCCGTCAAAGCGAGGATGTCGTCGCTGTCGTTGCTGCGGCGGAGGTAAAGGCCGATGGTGCCCTCATAGTAGGGCGTCTTGAGGGGCGCCACGTAGAGACCGAGAGTAGAGGCAAAAGGATGGCGGAACTCGGCGGTGGGCCCATCGACGAGGGGATTGAGGGACGGGAGCTTGGGGCCACTACCCGACAGCCTCGTCGTCCACTCGCGGACAGCGACTTCGATGTCGTGGAAGCCGGCTTGGCTAAGGATGGTCCCCTTTACGTGCTCGGCAGCGGTCTTGGCCACCTCGAAGGCGACAGTCTTGGGCGGCACGCCGATGGTCACTAGGAGAGGGCAGAAGGGCGTCTTATCTCCAGCGTTGGAGAAGCCGAAGCCCGTGATGGCGGTGAGCTTCACCCCGCGACCGTCGAGGTATGCCTCGATATTCCTGAGGATCTTGGGCCAGGAGGATGTGATAGGGTGGCCGTGAACGGGGCGGATCTCGCGGATGTATGGCCGCGCATCCGGACCGCCCTTGCGGTTAGGCCAGGCAGGGCCCGACTTGTAAACGAATGGAGCCCCGCTGACCGTCCCGTACGCGTCGGTAAAGGCGTCAGGGTAGTGTTTTGTGAGACGGGACCGTCCAGAGTCGGCGTCGGGCTCGTCGAACTTGAAGGCAGTTGGCGAGACAAGTGTGGAGGCTAGGGAGACAATCGTCGGGGTTGAGGAGACTGGCGGTTGGCTGCCGGGCTTCACGCCTTCCTGAGCGACGTCCAGGCAACGCTGGAGGAAAAGAGGATCGATGCTGCCGATTGTACTAGACACTGGAAGGAACGGTCAGTAACGAGGACAGATCAAAAGAGCTAAAGGGCTTGCTGGTGAATTGTTCTGGTAGACAAGAGAGCTGTGCATGTAGAAGGTCGTTCTGTGGGGAGGCGGTCTTGGATCAACACGGCCACTTGCGAACTCAGATGGGCGTTAAGTCTCATTCCTTTTTGGGACGAACTGCAGATTGGAAATTGTGCACGTGAAAGTCGTGACGGATCCGAGAAATTCGAATGTAGATACACAAAATATATAAAACTTACTGTTTCGATGCCAACATCAGCAAACTGGGGATTTGCTTTGAATAGATTTCAAGAAAATGGACTTGCATCGTTAACACTGGAAGTCGGGGCGAAAGATCCTTTGGAGACCTTGAGAGGATCGTTGGAATCTAAGAGAACGTACAGCCACCACTAAACAAGATTGTTGAAGATTATATGCGCAACGATCCTTTAGAGTTGTTCGATCTCATATGGATGGCACAATTGGTTACACTCGGAGCGAAACTACACTAGGTCCAACTTGCCCTTAACCACGATCACGCCGCCACCGTGGATCCCGCCCCGCCTCCCGCCTCCACCTTTCCTTACTTGGAAAATACCCAATCTATGGTAATATTACGTGCGCTTTCTATCTAGGACACTCGGGAATGGATTGAGACGCTCGCGCGTGTAATAAAGCGCGACACATCAGTAGGTGTCTTGCCCTTCTCGGCTTGGTACCTTCACAGGGCTCTTTCGGTTAGACAATACTGTAAGCGCACTGTTTTGTCTACATATTCATAGACAAGTTATGGCATGGCTGGTGCTATACAGCTCCCAAAGGACGAGGCCGGGGGGCTATGCAAATGAGCATACACTACGCTCGGATCGCGAAAGAGTGCAAAGGCCCCTGTCGTTTCAATTCCACCGTTGTTCTGGAAAAAATTGCTTCCACTGCACCTCAAGAGCTTATGACTGGGGTATGCTAAAGTAGCTATATGTTAACTACATTCTTCTATGTTTAGCACTTTATGCCAAATCCCTACCTACGGCCTCACATAGACCATCTCGCCCATTCTTGTATTAGGCACTCGATCCTGAGGGAAGGGTGAGAGTATACACATTCATTTACAGTTGGAACCAACTTAAAGTAGAGGCAATTAGCTGAGGGTCGAGAATGTTACCTTCTGAAAGGCCTGGTGGACAAAGTCCACTGTTCCCTCGAGTAAGACGCATACACGCACGAATCTTAGTCAGCAGAGAAACCAGCCCGATCACGGCGCCGGTAACCAAGTTTACCCGAGCCGACCCCGTCCTCGTCACCACTCCCACCACCCCACACTCTTCATACCACAGCAACGCCATCTTGAAACATGTCTCAGGTAGATCTTGCAAAAGCCGTAGGATACGAGTCCAAGCCCACGCCTGTAAGTCGTTCGAGTCGCAAGATGAAACGATATTCAGGGTAGTTGTGCTAGGTTGCGTGGACAAAACGTGATTTGTTGCTGTACGCGCTCGGAATTGGCGCACAGCATGACGAGCTGCAGTATGTGTACGGTGAGTGTCTGGCGAGGAAAATTAAGAGGAAGGTGAATCGACCGGAGCTTGTGCTGATGAACCGGTGCGTTTTGTAGAACTCGGTACGTCCGTGTATTGCTTGACGATTGAAATGTACACTTACGCCAGTTAAAGACAGGGGATTTGTTGCCTTCCCAACGTATCCGGTTGTATTGATGTTGAAGGGTATGTCATTACAAAACTTAAATTGAGAAATTCATTTGATTGATTATTGTAGGTGCTTCGTCCGACGTGACTGATTTCTCAAAAATGGTCGGGAGCGACCGTGCACCGGGTCTACCTGATTTTGACCCGAACCGTGCTGTATGTTGATCTAAATCTCCGCCGAACTTTTTCTCATTTTATTTGACGTTGCCATTAGATCCATGGTGGAATGTCGATCGAGACGTTCAAGCCTCTTCCCCTCGAGAGCGGAGAGGGCTGGACGTTGTCCAAGAAAATCATTGGTGTAACCGAGAACAGTACGCACGAAACTTCCCAGTACGGTTGTACACGACTGATGGTTGGGAACAGAGTCGGGCATCATTGTGGATGCCGAGCTTATGCTTCGCGACCCCAATGGAACTCCCTACGCCCGCCTTGTTGTACGTCCCTACCCTCAACATATCCCCGCCACTTACTTATACTCATTTGGCAGACCTCTGGATTCAACGTTGGTGCCAAGGCTACTGGTGGTCGCTTTTCCAAAGTCATTGGGGCGGGCCCACAAGCCAAGAACCCGCCAAAGGACCGCAAACCTGACCACGTCGTGACCGAGTCGACGACCAAGGAACAAGCGGTTCTCTATCGTTTGAGCGGGGACTACAACCCCCTGCATATCGGTTAGCCGTTTGTATCATCGGGGTTAAGGTCGGCGTTGACAGTGGGACGGCAGACCCCTCAATCGGCCAGCGTACTGGATTCGGGGGCGTGATCCTACACGGACTTTCGTCGTACGGGTTCGCGGCACGCGCGGTCCTCAAGTCGGTTCCTGGCGAGCTCAAGGCATTTGGGGTGCGATTCACGAGCCCCGTGCGGCCCGGAGGTACGTTGACAAATGAAAAACCAAAACTTTAATTATGCACGCGCGACTCTAGATGTCCTCGAAACCTCGATTTGGGAAATGGGACCTGGCCCGGACGGAACAACCGAGGTAGCATTTGTGCAGAAGAACTTGGCGAGTGGCAAGGTACGCACACGAGCCTGGTTTTCAGACTCTGATCGAACTGGGTTTGCGCGGGTATATCAGCCTTGTTGGATGCTTCTGTATTTGCGTCGAGGGCGTGGGTTGGAAACGCCTGATAGAAATGGCACTCGCTTGTTTATCTTGGGGTGTCGCGTCTCGTCGCGCGGCGTGGCAGCACGGCGGCATTTCCAAAGAAGGTGGCGTCATTATTCCGGTTGCTGGAATTGTGCCGAGTGCTATTCTGCTCCGAGGACCGCTGGACCTGCGGCCGTAGCTTTTGTCTTGGGCATTTGTCTTGGGCATTTGTCTTGCGCCTTTACTCGTTCCTGGTTCACGTTCATGAGGGGCGCCCAAGCCTTTGCCTTTGCCTCTTCTCTCCCCTGCATCTCTTGAAAAAATCTCTTGTGAATTGTAGCTAACACTGCTTCTAGATTGCCCTAGGCGCGGGCGTCGCGTATATCCGCAAAGGCGCTCAGAAGGGCAAACTTTGAGGTGTGATAGCGCCCCGACAAGACCGGTCATGCGAATGATGGGGAAGGGGCCCCGACGCCAAAAGCTGGAAATCCAAACTTAATCACCACCTCGGTGTGATTTGTGTGTACCGAACAGACAATGGAATGTGCGCGCCGGTTGATTGTAGAGGCGTGCTGGTGTGTCTGGGTGACGGCGTAGGCTGAAATCGACCAAACTAGGCTTGAATCCGCGTTGAATGAGTTGCAGTCGGAATGCTTGCGGGTCGTGGATACGGCCGTGGGCGACGTCCTGGTGCCCGACTGGCGCTCGGGCTTTTCCCTGGAGAACCACACCCCAGTCCCAACACTAGGAACCCGGCGGATCAGTTTGCCTTAGAGGCGAGTCCGGTTTCTGAAACCCGAGTACCCCCAAGCGAACTGCAACTATAAAATGTCTGGAGATAACCCATTCTTTCTCCCAGCCTTCCGTCTCTCGTTTCTTCTGGGTTTGCGGTTCGGTTGCGATGACACGTTCCACTCTCCTTCAGGCTACGGCCGTCCTTTCGCTCTTTGCGTCTTCTGCTCTCGCGCGTGTCGTCAACTACAATTTCAACGTCGCAAACGGTCAAGTCGCTCCCGATGGCGTCACTCGAGATGCGGTCTTGGGTACGACCCGTTTTCCTCCTCCGAGTCGACGTTGTCTGACCAGATTTTCAGTCAACGGCAGGTTTCCAGGCCCGCTTATCACGGCAAACAGGGGAGATACACTCAAGATCACCGTGAAGAACGGACTTACCAGCCCCAGTATGCGCCGCAGCACAACCATTGTAGGGACTGGATTGTTCTCATCCTCGTCCCTCGTTACTGACCATCGTTGCTTTTTTTTTATATAGCACTGGCACGGCCTCTTCCAATCGCACACGGCTCAACTAGATGGTCCTGCGTTCGTAACACAGGTATATGCCCTTGCCTTGTTTTATCGTGGAATGGTATTTGACGATACTCGTCCTTCTAGTGCCCGATTGCCCCACAGGACTCCTACACCTATACTATTCCGCTCAACGATCAGACAGGCACCTACTGGTATCATAGCCATTTGAGCGCCCAATATGTTGACGGACTTCGGGGCCCACTTGTTATCTGTGAGTGCTGATCTTGGCTTCAGTATCTTCCTTGCTCACTACTCGTTTCGCAGATGGTCCGTCCACTCACGTTGTGTAGCGACCGAGCTGCGAGACTTACCTTGTCTGATGTAGACCCCCAGGACCCGTATCTTAAGCAGTACGACGTCGACGACGAGACTACCGTGCTCACTCTCGCCGACTGGTACCATACTGCATCCGAGGCGATCATGGCCACTGGGCTGGTTGCAGCCACGTACGCTCGTCTACATCCATAGTCTCCGGTTGGGCAAGCTGACACTTTGCCACTATATGCAGCATCCCCAACTCGGGCACTATCAACGGCAAGGGACGGTACGACCCCCTCAACATCACTGCTTCCCCCGACACACTCTACACCCTCAAGGTCCAACGTGGCAAGCGTTATCGTCTGCGCATTATTAATGCTTCGGCTATTGCGTCGTTCCGCTTTGGCATCCAAGGGCATAAGATGACTGTCATCGAGGCGGATGGTATTATGACCAAGCCAATCGAGGTTGACCAGTTTGATATTTTGGCCGGGCAGCGGTATAGTGTTATCGTACGTTGCTATCCTTGCTGCTCCTTGGCGTGTGTTGATTAATGCTTCGTTCTACAGGTCAAGGCGGACCAAACGCCCGATACCTACTGGATCAATGCGCCCATCACCAACGTCCTCAACACCAACGTCCAGGCCCTATTTGTCTACGAAGACGTCAAGCCGTGGAGACCGCCCAAGGGCCCGTACTGGACCTGGGCCATCTCGCAGAATGTTGTCAATTACTGGAAGCATACCCATGGTCATCATGGCGGGGGGCACAAGGGACACAAGAGGCGGATGATCGGTGCGTCCAGGGGTGCTTCTGGGCTTGGGAGCAGGCACGAGCTCGAGGCGCGGCACGCGTCTGAGCCTGAGCTTGAAAAGCGGGTGGATGCAACGGCGTTGGCCCTGGTCGTGTTGGATGAGAAGAAGCTTGTTGTAAGTTGTGGTTTCCAAACGGCTTTATGGTTAGGACTGATCGGGTCGGTTGCAGCCGCTTGAGAATCCGGGCGCGCCGGGTGGATCTAAGCCCGCGGATGTCGTTGTTCCTCTCAACTTTGGATTGGTAAGCTATCAAACCAGGTAATATGATAGCTTCCGTCGATAACATTCCCGCGCAGAACTTTAGCAACGGCCGTTGGATGATCAACAATATCTCCTACGTGTCCCCGGACGTCCCTACTCTGCTCCAGATTCTGGCCAGCGGGGGCGCAGGCAACTTGTGGGTCCAGGCCCTTTTATCCTCTTCTCGGCTGGCTGACAGTGCAGTACAGCACCGATTCGGAACATACGGTTAAGCTCCCGAGGAACAAGATCGTCGAGTTTTACATCTTTGGAAGTGCGCTCGGGATTGTGCACCCCATGCACTTCCACGGTGTACGTCCATAATCCATTTGGGGAACATAAGCTAATTGTATGGGGGTGTAGCACGCATTTGACGTTGTGCAATTTGGCAACGACCCGCCGAACTATGTGAACCCGCCTCGGCGTGACGTGGTCGGCGTTTCGGACGCTGGAGTGAGGATTCGGTTTAAGACTGATAATCCTGGGCCTTGGTTCCTTCACTGGTGCGTTCTTTTGACCCTTTCGTAATATTGCACTGACCTGCTATGATTTGTAGCCATATCGACTGGCATCTCGAGGAAGGTCTCGCAAGTACGTCCCCCCTGCCCACTTAACTCAACGAATCAAATGCTGACGCATATATCCACCTTTTAGTGGTATTCGCCGAAGCGCCCTCGGATATTCCCAAGCTAGTCAAACCTGATCCGGCTTGGTACAAATTGTGCGAAAATTACAACCAGTTGTCTCCAGACCTGCAGTAGTTTCTTGGGGTAATTTCTTGGGTGTTATTTCTCGGGACCTGGGGTGTGTATGAGGACTTTTTCGATTTGGACTTTGAATTGGTTGTTGTTGTTTGTTCTGTCCACTCATTTACTGCTACCAGTCCTACGCTACTTATTTTGTGGTTCTTGGGGAGCCCATTACCGAGATGTTACGACGCGCTTGCACGGTGTATCCCCAATGAGCACCACTTGTCCGTGGCAAATAGCTTACTTATAATTATGCCGAGGGAACTGTATAGGACCCCTGACTTCTTGTCGGGTTCCGCGGTTCCGCTCGTCAGGCTGTGCGAGCGCTTATCTTGTTCTGCCCTCCCGCCTCTTCAGCACGCCAGTGCTTCCTCCCTCGTTTATCACTCGTTCAAGCACTATGGCACCTGTTCAAGAACCTGAGGAACGGGGAAAGAACATACTTGTGTTTGGTGAATACAGCTCTACGGCTAACACATTACAAGCGCTTACTTTGGGTGATGGTTGTAGGAACGGATGGTATGAGGGGTTTGTCCCAGTTACTCATATTACGGGAAATCATGACACTCCTGGGGAAATGTTTGGGACTTGATCGACCTGCATATGTACATGAGCACTTTGACATAGTAGCGGGCACAGGCGTAGGGGCGTAAGTTAGCGCGGTGTCCTGTGCGGCTCTCGTATCCTAATATCCATCCTGGTGCGTAGGATCATAGCGTGTATGGTGGGAAGGCTACGGATGCCGGTCGAGGTGGCAATTGAGCTCTACCCGAGTATTTCCGGAATTTTTTCGGACAGAAAGCTTGTTGGGGCAACTGTGTTCAAAACGACCAAACTCATCGCAGTCTTAAAGGCGATCGTCCTCAAGGCAACAGGCGACGAGGGCACACAAATGATTGATACACGAGCAGATGCAGAAAAGTGCAGAACGTATGACTAACACATTTTGAGTATGAGAGTTGTATAACTAATCTCCGATCACTCCCAGCATGGTGTTCGCGATGTCAAGACGCAGTGTGGGTGCTGGTCTCCTAGTCATTTTCCGTTCCTATCAGAGCGTCGCTGGCCAGATGCTCAACTGCAGAATCTGGGAGGCCCTGCATGCGACAATGGCACACCCGGGACTATTCAAGAGCGCCAATATAGGCGAGGAGCTTACACAAGAGTCATTCGTAGAGGGCTCGCTTGGGTGCGCTAACCCAGTTGCCCATGTTCTCGCCGAAGCGGCGACTCTGTACCCCAAGCAGCATATTTCGAGCATCATTAACATTGGGGCCGGCCACCCAGATACTATCCAAATACCAAAATCGAGCGCTTTCCGGGGGTCATTGCCGATGAACGCGCTGGTAGTGATGAAAAATGTTGCAACAGACAGCGAGCGAGCAGCACAAGAGATGGCGACACAATTCTGTGGCACACAGGATCCGTACTTTCGGCTCAACGTCGACCAAGGCGCGCAGGACACTAGGCTTGATGGGTGGGAACAGTTGGACGAAGTGGCTACCCACGTTCGATCCTACATCTGCCGGGTAGAAATTCAAGAGCGAATGGGGCGAGCTATGAAAGCAATCGTAAGAAGGAAAGCAACCACCAGCATGGCATTAATTGGTACGAAACCTTCCAAAACATGTTCCCCCTCTCTGAATTATGTTACTTTCGGCGATTTGAACAGATGGGCGGATGTCAACGAGCGTGAAGATGTCCCCACTACCGTCGCCTATTTTTACTGGACGAGAAGATCGGATCGAACAAATAAAGGCGTGTCTTGCTCTTGGAGATAGGGAGCGCCGCGTGTTCGTGCTTCATGGACTCGGCGGCGCTGGCAAGACGCAAATAGCACTCAAGGCAATTGAACAAACGAACCAGCTGTGGACTAATGTCGTCTACATCAACGCCGTGTCCAAGGAGGCAATTGTCGCCGCGCTTCAGGGGTTCGCGCTTGCGAAAAGGATTGGTGAAACGCACAACGACGCAATAATATGGCTCGGGGCGCGTGAGGAGAGATGGTTGATGGTATTCGACAACACATACGATCCGTCATTGGACATTGCCAGTTTCTTCCCCCGAGGCAATCATGGCAGCATCCTGGTCACGACCCGTGTATCCTATATGCGGTTACTCGCACAAGGGCCATCTTCCGATTGTAATGTGTCGAGCATGGACCCAGAAGAGGCTGCTGAGCTGCTGCTAAAAACCGCGCGACTGGAAGACAAGACGCTACAGGAATCAGAGCGCGACGCAGCTATGGATCTACTTACGGCAAGTCATCTTTACATGCGGATCGTTCATTACCAGCTCATGCCGCAATTTTTTATGATAGAATTTTGGACACCTGGCACTTGCCATTGTCCAGGCAGGCGCATATATATGCTCTACCCAAGTTACGATCGTCGAATATCGGGACAGGTTCCTCGGCCAGCGTCAGGCAACACTTGAGCAAAGCTCGCGGCTACCAATCATTGTTGACGGGTACCAGGAGAGCGTGTACACCACATGGCACATGAGTTACGAATTGCTGAGTGAACACGCACAGCGGCTCTTCTGGGTGCTGGCATTCTTGCACCACGAAAATATTACCGAGGATATATTTCGACGAGCAGCCATTAACGCCCAAACATACCAGTTTTTGATTCCGCCGTCCGACACGGAGGTGGAGGTGCATGCCTACGTCAAGGACCTACTGTGGGGATACTTAGATTTGGCCGGTGCTTGGGACTCCGGCGCCTTCTTGGTTGTGATGGCTGAGCTACTGTCATACTCGCTGGTCGGATCCGACAAATTCAATGGAACCTACAATCTACAAGTGCTAGTACACGACTGGGCTGGTACTGTTGTGCCTCACCCGCCGGGCATTGGGATCGAACATACCACGTTCTTGCTGGCGCTGTCGGTCGGCTACGATGATTCTGGAGATGACCACGTTTTTCGAAGGGCGTTGGGGGTGCACGTCGATAAGGTAGTATCGAAACTATCCGAACCAAGCTCAAACAACGCGGCAATGTTTGCTAAAGTGTATTATCATATGGGGCGGTGGAGCTCAAAGAGCGCGATGGAGCTTCAAGTCTTAAACGCAAGTCGTCAAGCACTCGGAGAGGAGCATCCACACACGTTGAGCATCATGCATAACCTTGCATGTACCTACCAGAAACAGGGTCTATATGATCAAGCGGAAGCACTACAAGTTCAGGTTCTGGACGCAAGGAAGCGCATGCTGGGCGACGAGCACCTCGATACGTTGACAAGCCTGGACAGCCTTGCCCTCGTATACCGCAGTCAAGGACGATACCAACGAGCAGAGACGTTTCATTTGCGAGTCCTCAAAGTTAGGAAACAAAGGCTTGGCAATAACCATCGTGACACGCTGGCCTGCATGAATAGCCTGGCGCTCACATATCGGCGTCTACTTCGTTATGACCAGGCGGTAGAGCTCTTGAAGCAAGTACTAGTGGGCTACAAAGAAGTGCTTGGGCTCGGCCATCCCAGAACGCTGAGCTGCATGCATAGTCTGGCTCTCATATATCAAGACCAAAATCTCTTTGCAGAAGCCGAGGTGCTGCAGGAGCAGGTATTATCCGCCCGGAGAGGAGTGATGGGGGAAGAACATCCTGACACCCTGATCGGCATGGGTAGCCTGGCATATACCTATCAGCGCCAAGGCCGATACGAGGAGGCAGAGAAACTTCGAGCGGATGTGTTGAAACTCATGACGAAGGTGCTCGGGGAAGAACACCCTGAAACGCTTTCATGCATGCACAACCTCGCGTTAACTTACCAAAGTCTGAAACGATATGAGCAGGCCGAAACGCTGCTTGTTCAATCGGTCGCTGCCTACAAGCAAGTTCTCGGCAAAGAGAATTTTGACACGTTGAACTGCATGGGGAGCCTTGCGTCGACTTACCGTAGCCAGGGTCGACTTACGCTGGCGGGGTCACTCGAGGTAGAGATAGAAAACATGCGCAAGCAGCTATTTGGCAGAGAGTCCCACGGAACATCACATGCTCAGTTAGGTTTTAACCCACTTCTCGACAATTTTTCTTTAGCTAAAGCTTCATAAGCAGGTCTAAACAGACTGGCAACCCGGAAGCACAGCAAGACCAGTCGTCTTCAGGATATCCAAAGGTCGAGATTGGAAAAGACATGGTATGATATCATAAATCATGGGTATAAACACATTTTGACTGCAATTGCCGACGTAATAGCCTATGTCTGAAGTTATCAGGCATCTTACGGCCCATGGATGTCCGGATGTTACCCATACGCTCGACGTGCCTTTCTGCTCGGCTGCTGCGACACGCATAGGAGGATTCAGCGACGTATACGAAGGGGCGACTGTTGACGGAACGCCAGTAGCAATCAAATGTTTGAGGCTTGGCAAAGAATCTAAAATAAATAAGGTTTGCAACCTTTTAAATATTTTGACACTCGCCACTCACCATGCACACATAGCGCGCTGCACAAGAGCTATATTCCTGGTCTAAACTTCAAAACGATAACGTCCTACCACTCCTGGGTTTGGCGTTGTTTAGGAAACAGATTGCGATAATCTCGCCTTGGATGGCGCGTGGCCATTTGACGGAATACACTCAACAGAATCCTGAGGTTGATTGCTTCCGGCTGGTAAGAATTCGCTTATGACTTGAGCGCATGCGAACCAAGAAGAAGTTGACCCTATAAATAGCTTCTAGGTGTAACCGATGGTTTAGCATATATGCATTCAGAACATGTGGTGCGTGATGACGGCGATATCTCAAACACTCTCGTTTGACACTTGGCTTGAAATTTGATAAGCTACATGGTGACCTAAAGGGTGTATGTATTTGCTGTCTTTTATGTCTCCCGCCTGACCCTTGTACTAACATCGCGTGGGTCTTGAAGGAAAATGTCCTGATCTCGGATGATGGCATACCAAAACTAGTCGACTTCGGATGTTCAACCCTGAAATCTAACGCCACCCTGGGATTCACACCAACCAGTCCTCGGTACCACTGTGGTCCCCAAACCCCCGGACAGTGCGGGGGAAACCCGCGTACTGGATAAAAGTACGCGGGTCGGGCCTCGTA
>WSTK01000516.1:0-23369 GCA_019616945.1 Ceratobasidium sp. 414
TTGGTACGTGTCCATGCTCGCCATTGGTTGACTATTGTGCTAAGTCCAATATGCTTCTATAGTCTCGCCCTCGCCCATCACACTGCAAGGCTATATATTTTTCTTAGTACGTATAGTGCTCTGGCCTAATCTCGACCTGCCCTGATTGTAACGATGTTTTGTCTCACTAGCGCCGCCTGACCGTCTGAACACAGGTAAGTTTCCCTCATATGTACATTCGTTGCCACTATTCTAACCATCTCTCATCTTTATGTTGTCGTGGTTGATTAGCTATTGACCAAGCCTCTCTCGCCTGCAGGCACGGTGTGACCTGCGGCAGGCGTTGTCGAAGCGCACAGAAACGCGAGCTTGACGGTGCGTTCGAGGTTGCTACTTGCGCATAACACGTACCAGGCACTTGTTGACTATATTGCCTAGTGCCTGTGTCGCGATTATGGGGTTTCTGGTTGCGGTGTGGTGCCAACCATATCGTGTATGCTAGTAGTTTCAAACCCAATATATCTTGTTCTCCTTGTAGCTATAGCATGTCCGATGCAGACCAGCAGGGAGGTAATAAATATGTATTGAATACGCTTTTTAAACCCACGGTTGCAGCCTCCGCCGCAGCCAGCTGCGGCGGGCGTCGTAGCCGCCGTCACAGTTGCCGAAAGCAGGTTTTGGCTGACGTCACAAGTCTGGAGCGTTTGCCACAGACCAAGGTCTCTCAACCTTCCATTTGCGGCAGCCGGTCGCAAATCCCCGGCAGGATTTTCACAGTTTTCGCAACCCCAGCCGGCCCCTGCCGGCTTTTCGTGACTTTTGCAAGATTCTGATGAGGTTTGTTAGATGGGAAGTATTGTGAGGACCGCAGCGAAGCAGGCGAACCCAGAGCCTCGGCAACCTGATTTCGTGCAGAATAAGTCATCGTGGTCAAAGGTCCTGGTCCTGGATCACCAAATACTTTCGCCTACAAACGAAAATCTGGCATAGACACCTAAAGTCGCGTGCCTGCAAGCACCTGGTTCTAACCGGGTATTCTTTTGCCAGACCACTCGGCTCAGGTCCTGGGAGCCTGTCCGTTGTCGTGATGCTGCTAGAAGCCGAATGCATGCTCCCCATTTGACTGCTGTGCAAGCTTGACAGCAAATTTACGAAACGCTCAGACATCCAGGGCAAAGGCGTGGTCTCTCCTTGCTGCCTTTGCATCTTGATTCGTAGATGTAGAGGGGCAGTCAGAGGGGGTGTGGCCCATGGTATTCGTTGGTGGTAAGGCTCTCATGCTTGCTCCAGGATAGGCCTCCTACGGATTCGGTTTGAGTCGGATTGATTACAAAACCGCCGGATCTCACATGAGCAACCGAACCGAACGGACCGCGTTTGCCGATAGTTAGGAATAGCTCTCGTATCTTACATGTACACCAATGACCACGTACAGATGGCAAATCAATTGAGCTACCCAGGTGCATACAGGAGCGAAATAAATAATCTATGGGTCAATCTGCTCATGGGTCCGCCCATCTGTTTTTCGAGCATGATTCCAGCTCGGTATGTCATGAGCATCTGGATAGTTTCCGCATTAAGCGAGGCACAACGCACTGAAATAGCGTCGCGCCCGGACTAAATACACGCTCCACTGCTACGGAAGTACCTACGCATGTCACTAAACAAAACACCAGCGATAAAATTAAGGTGACTTACCGGGAATGCTTAAGAAATCGCGGGCCATTGCGGCAAGTCAAGGGAAGCGATGCACGTTCAGGCGCCACCAGTCTAAGGGAGATAGCTTCGTAATCTCCTCATCAAGGTAGCGGGACATTTCCGATGCGATTGAACTTGTTGGAGCGCCTCGTCGAGGTCGAGATGCAGGAGAAATTTGTGCCCTCCAAGCGCGGGTGAATTCGTCAAAGTCGCCATCTTCAGCTTGTGTAAAGCTCGCTATCTGGTTGTCAGGTGCGTCCGAGGATCCTTGAGTATCATAGAACTCTTTGCCTGTATCACGCAGCGAGTCGGCACAATCATTGACCCAGTCTATTGAAAACAACTTTGCAGCAAGCGATTTATTTGACCTAAAGACCGTGTCTTTGAAGAGAGGGTCTAAGACTATGATCATGTGTTAGTGAACGTCAGGAAAAAGGACACAGGGTTACAACCGGTTCCTGCAGATAACTGGTTTCCACCCTGCTGCAACTGGCTGCAACCAGTTGTAGAATCCTTGCTAACACCAAAAATCAGTTCTAGCCATGTACAGCCATTTTCAGCTCCGGGGGGGTCGTACCTGCTAGCCCCTCTACTGGCACCAATGAGCGACAATGGAAGAAGCATATACTATGGCTATTATGTGTCTGTTAGTTGTAAATACATGCATATATATACCCCATTGTACAAAAAGACCGCAAGTCAAACTGGCCTCCCCTGAACAACAGCTCGGGCGCTGAAGCTATTAATCAGCTTACTCTTGGACCTCCTCTATCAATCCGCCACCACCCCCACACTATGGTTTTGCGGACGACCTACTGCTTCCATTCTGTTCCATAGCTTTCAATTATGGGTAAGCCTGTTGTTACATCCCATCTACAGCGTTGCTTTTACTGGTGGCTTGACATCCTGGTTGATTCAGGGTGCTTTGTCCGTGGCAAGGCAGTCGATGGATCTGAATAGTACTCATTGAGGTTTGTTTTATTGATAATGTATTGATGTTGCCTTCATTATGCTGATGTTAGTCCGTTTCACAGCGACTCCTGTTCCATTTCGACTTGTGGCTTGCGAGCTGTTGAGTCTAAGAAACCCCTGATACTGGCTCGATCAAGCTGACGAACCACAATCCCAATCCCTCCCTCCTGTTCCTTGCTACAGCCTGCACTGTGTGGTGCACATCTTGATTGTGCAATTACATGCACGGCTACAAAATTATTTGCTACCTGATTGGTTTGGTTTGGCTTTCACGGAGATGTAGAATACTTGAGCGGTGTATGCAATGATATGGGTTGATTTACTACAGCATTTTCCACGCATATAGTCATGATGAAACTTGATTAAATGCATATTAGTTATGTCACACAGGACCTATCTACAACCAGCTGCAACCGATTCTGTGTGGGTTGCAGTCAGTTACAACACTTGCCGAAGCCACTAGTACAACTGCCATAACTGGAACTGCCATAACCAGTTATGGCAGTTGCTGGGCCGGTGTTGGCACCTGATGCCCTTATCGTAACCCGTCGTACCATGCGCCAGAAATTTTGGCAGGTTTCCGCAAAATGAGCGGTTGCAGCTGGTTGCTACCAGCTGCAACTGATGTCGACGCTTTCCTGACGAAGTGAACTAGGAGCAGAGCAGATACATACTAGTTGCGAAATAATAGTACTCTGAATCAAAAGTAGCTTTATCAAAGAATTCAAGGAGCATCTCTTTGCAGGCTGAAATCCCCACCGAGAATGAAGGGAACTGGGTTGCCGCTGGACTGTTCTCCAGCTCTAAGACATAGGCTATGAGGAGAAAGTAAACTCGTAAAGAGTAGCTCAGTGTTGGGTACTTCTCCCCTGACATTATAGTCGAAGCATGACGAAAGAACTAGATGATAAGACGTCAGCGCATTGTGTTCGAGAGCATGATTGTTCATAACTTCAGCCACTTGCAAACCTGTGCAATCGCTGCCCATTTGTGTTGCGAGAGCGCATATGGGCAGTAGATGGCCACTTTCACATGCCCAGTAAGATAATCAATCGCCTACGCAAGTAAAGGAGGTTAGTGGCTGGCCAGCCGAACAAAATGGGTCGTACTCGCCTCAGAAAACATAAGAGCACGTTCGAGCATGAAGAATATGAGTTCCAGCGAGTCACCACATCTAAAACAATGTTTTTGATTGTTTTCTTCACATAGACTCGGTTTGCAGGGATCGCTTTTTGCTCATGTCCTTCTTCGATCTGAGTGGCAGCTGCTCAAAAGAATTCAATTCGTTGAGGCGAAGATCGAACAGTTTTTGATATTTTTCGGATCTATTGCAAGACAACAAATTGTGTTAGTCTAGATCGCATACACAGTGCATATACTAGGGGGATACATACCTTACCGATAGCAGAAGACAAATTGACTGAAGGATCAGCCTCTTCACTGTCATCGCTTTCAAGGGCCTCATCATCGGTACCAGCAACGAGATCCTCAGCGTTCTCAGGCGTTGAGGAATGATCCTTTGGGTCAAAGTCCCGGACATCGGTTGACAGGGTACTGCCTTGATCCACCGCAATAAAGACATAACTGCAAGGTGAATGACATGAGCCAAACAGCGGAGATGACCCTTCTCAGGGTCCCACCGAAGCTCGATAGAAGAGGGGTCAAGCAAGGGTGAAAGATGGCGTACAAGCGTACCATTAGTACTAGCATTGTCGCTCACTAGTGCAAGTAGCTTGTCTTTGATGCCAAGCTCTGTTAGGGCAGATGCAACGGCTGCAGCCATATTCTGACCATCATGCGCACCCTTGAGTTCCACAAAATCAAGCAGAGTCTCTTCGAGATGCCAGTCGTGAGTAATCCAGTTGTCAACAACCGGCAGGAATGCAATTCGATTCGACGAGGTCCAAGCATCACAAGAAACTGCCATAAGACCCGACAAAGACATAAGTATTTCTTGGTTGACTTTCGAAGAGTGCTGGTGTGTTGGAAGACCCGGTGTCGGATGGCTTGGGACTGGATCAAGTGTCCCTCAAGTGCCGGTTTGAGATATGTCAAGATGTCCTGAAACTCGTCACTTTCAACCCCGGTGAAAGGTTGGTTACTGGTGACGATCCATCGTGTTATGCGTCGGTAGAGTTCGTCCATGTGAAAGTCCTGAGAAAAGATAGTCAGATGAGCAAAAAAGAAATAGCAGAATAGGACACACTGGTTTGCTGGCTTGTGCTTCTACAGGCTGTATGCTAGTGTTCTCCGCCACCAATGGCTTCCCAGAAGCAACCCAGTCGGCGCGCAACGCATTCTGCCAAATAAGAGCATGTTTATTCTTCATGTGTGTTAACATGTTCGACGTTGAGCTCTTCCCCTTGCCTCCCTTTATCCAGCTCCATCCATCTCTTCTTTGACATATGCCACATTTCAGAGTACATGATACAAGCCTTCCAAGGTCGTCTGTAACCACCTCAAACATGTCTACAAAATGGAATACAAGTGTACGATTCTTTGAGAAGTGAATACTATTAGCAGCATTAGAGAGCGTGGCACGATATCGGAGTGCTTTCCGGTGGGCAAGATCATTGCCAGGGTCAATGGGGGCAGGTGGTGTGACATCAGCAAGGTCAATAGCAGGTTCAAGATCTTCAATGTGACGCCGCTTAAGTGGCAAGTTGGTCGAAGACATTGGCGGAGTCGTAGCACGGGCTTGATCTCGAAGTGACTGGTCTCCATTTTATAGTGAATGCATGCACGGCGGGATTGTGGAGGATGAGGTGACTAATCCATAGTCATACGCTTACTCACCATCTGGCGAATATTCTGACTCCTTCCCAGTCTGTCTCGCTCGTTACGTTTCACTCTAGTATTATGTCAGCGTGAACTTGCTCGAACGACTGGCACAATACTTGGGCGCTTAGCTCGGCTGGGGGGATCGCCGCCCCACTCTGCCACCCTCGGCGATCCGAGGGTCACGTCCACACCGCCACATGTGACCCGATTGTCTCCTGCTGTGTCGGTCCTTGCTTGCCACCTCCACTATTCTCTCCCATCACTATGATATCCCACTGGCAGCTTAATTACTTTGCTCAAAGTCTTAGAAAATAATATATTGTTATCCAATCTATTCTGTGCTTTTATTGCTGAGCCCGAACCAACAGAATTAGTTTCTGCTATCCAGCAGGAGCTCCGGGATGCTCACGTTATCGCTATACGGAACAAGGCAGAATCGGCAAACACTGATGGGGGTTACTTGACTGAGCTCACCTACTATGGGAATGACAAGCTACCAGCTCATATGCCACACTTTTCTGACGCCGATATAATTGCTGAAATGTCTGGAGACATGCCGGAAGACTGGGACAAAGCAGAACCTGAGGAGCTGGAAGAACACGAGCAGTCAGAGAGCACTGGGGGCGATATATGGAGCGCACTGACTGGAGCGCCATGGCCGAAGCAAGGCAGAAGGGCTTTGCGTTGGCAGTTGCAACGGACCTATGTGGTCAGTCCTATATCTATGAAGGCGTGTATGTGGCACTCACTTTTTAATCATTCAGAGGCAGCTCGCACTGTTCAGTATCTGTATGAATACCAGCAATATGCGATGCAACACTTTCCAAGCCATCGTTGGCATGTTTGCACATGTCAACAATACATCAGAGGAAATGGTCGAGTTCCTTTCGCACGCAGGGTTGAGTATATCTTTCCAGTCTATCAGTGGAATGATTAGCCATATGTCAACGGAGGCCGAGAAATCGTTGAAAAGCGAGCTTGCTAACCTTCTGTCTGCAATGGCATACGACAACCTTGAGGTTCGCTTTGACACCGAGCAACCAACAGCCGAGAATCCAGGAGGATTGGTTGGAATGACGACTGGCGCCTTCATCCCACTTCGCCCGGGTGCAACCAAGGATGACCTTTGTGTATCTAAGGAGCTATGGGCTCGATCTGTCTTCAATTTTCACCGCTCACTGCCGCCAGTGGTGTTTTCACACGAGCAAATAATGTCAATATGGCGCCAGACATCACTTGAGGCAAAGGATCCAAGGAGCATCCACTAGTATTTTTCCCGGTTGGCCCGGGACATGCTACTTAATGACAACGTCGAAACCATATCACCAGCATTAAAAGCACGTTTCCGAAAAGAAGATCTTGGCTCAGCGGTTGCAAGAAGCTCACCCCCACCCACCAAAACAGTACACAAGCAGATGCGCACCATGGATATCAGCGTCTCGTCGACGCACGGAAACGCTGAGGCAATCGAGAACATGTTAGCTCAAGGTGGGGCAGTGCCGGAGAGCCTTTAAACTCACGTTATAATCGTGCACGGCGACCTCGGGCGAGAGGATTCTCAGTCTTCAAGAGTGTCGAGGGATCGAGCATACAGCGTTGGACAGACAGCAGTCACTTGTCTATGCCCCAGCCTTGTTTCACACCCGCATGGCACTAGCAGTACGCAAACGAGCGCGGGCGTCAGCGACGGCGAGTGAGACGGCACGCCCACACCAGAGATAATGCAACTGTGTTGAGCCCGGACATCCTGAGCAGGGAGTCATCCTTTTGACTCTTGTTGCGCTCTGAGCCGACATCACGGTCCCCGAGAACACGATTGACGTTCTGGCGGCCTTCGTTCTCGGACAGATGCTGGACGAACTTGTAGTGGATACCGACGTGGGCCCAGCTACAACGAACATGACGTTTTGGGTGAGGCACTGCAAAGTGGGCCCGTAGGGTACGGTAAGTACTCGATGTATATATACGGTACTATTACATACACAACTTATACTGTGTATAAACGTGTTTATGATGAACCCCAGCCTGATGGGCGGTTTATATACCCGAATTAATTTGAATGAAAAAGCGGCCCCCCTCCCAAGCATGTTTCTACTTTCATCGCTTGTATAGTGCTTACATCGTGAATAATATTGACCCGCGTAGTGTCGTTTTCTTTCCTCAGGCCCGATGATGGTGTTCCACATAAGCCGCCGATTCATTAGCTTTGCCTTGCTCGTCGATTAAATGTGTATGGCATCATGTGCGATCGGCGTCACTCCCTCGCGACCTTATCTTCGCTTACCCTTGGTTTTATCAGCCGGAACACAACATAAATAGTTGATAATACCACTGCACAGAAACTCGTGGGTGCATAAAGTGCGGTATTTCAGGATGTTTTATGCTATAATGTCATCCACGCAGGGAGCCTATGCAAATGACAGAATAGCTTGACGCCGCGGGCAGGCGTGGGGGGCCGAGTGTGGCCGTGGGCGAGAGAGAGGGTGAGCGGCAGGCCGAGATTGGGAGAAGGCGGGTGGGCAGGAGTGAGAGCAAGCGAGACGCGACCTGCGTGCCCAGCGCGGGACAGTCGAAGTGGGCGGGCGGGCAAGCGAGGGAGCGGGCCAGTTCGGTCGAGAGCGAGAGCGTCAACGGCACCGCAGGGCTCAGGCGACGACGGGCGAAGGCGCACGAGCATGGGCGTGGCGAACGAGCGCGGCGTGGGCGCGAGAAGATGGGCGGGCGGGTGAGCACCTGGAAAGGGAGGGTGGAAACGGGCGGGCGAGCCAGGGAGTGATCCAGACGAGGGAGGGGCGACGCTGCGGACGAGCGTGGGAGCGAGGATGAGCGCGAGTAGGCACTCGAGCAAGGGCGCACGAGATGGTGTGCGTACGCGAGGTGCAAGCGCGCCCGGCGCGGGACAGCCCCAAACTATCCGAACAGCTGAAAAGCGACTTGGGCTCTCTACTAGCGACATCATTACGACCTATACTCTTTGCCCTGTCTGTAAACGCCGATATGACCCTGCCTATATTGTGGATGCTGATTAGCCTACTTGCGTCCATGATGGATGTGTTGGTGTCTTGTTTACCGACAAACTTCTGGCCTCTGGTAACCGACGACGAGTCGCCAACTCGACTTACCCTATTGGTTCATTAAAAGGCTGGATCCAACGTGTACTCTCACAGCATGGGATGGCAGAACTACTTCAAAATTGGAGAACTGGGCCAGACGACCATGAAGAGATGACGGAACCCATCCCAGCAGATGCGTGGAAGGCCGCGCTTGATGAGGATACGCTGTTGGGCGACATACCCTGAGGTTACGCCTGGCGCGAGCGCCATGCCGCAATGGAGCGTGTGTCCCTTGACCCTGATGAAGTGGGGGAGGCCATATAGCTTGGGATCGCACCACTCAAAACTATCCAGTACGATTTTCTAGTTTACGCTGTGGGCTTTTATTAACCATGAACACTGATTGGTGAGCGCGCAAACTCTCTACTTTTGAATAATAACGATTTTTCTTTCTAGGTTTCAGTCCGCTAAAGAGGGCAACTACTCGGTTGGGGGTGTTTACTTTGTTATCAATAATCTCCCTCGACACCTCCGTTTCCTCCGGGAAAACATTTGCCTTGCGGCAATTCCGCCAGGTCCAAATGAGCCTGGAGACTATGCACTTGACCAGATGCTAGAACCCATCGTTCAGGAGCTTTTGGAACTGCAGGTAGGTGCGTATATATAGTTTATTTAGCTAGCCATTATTTACTATATAAATGTGTAGGCATTGAAATGAGGGTGCGGAAGGGAGATCCAGCAGTATACGAGATTGAGAGTGTGTATGCACAGCTGTGTCACCACATTGCTGACACAGTGGCATGAATCAAGCTGGGAGGTGGAGCAGGGGTCGCGTGGGAGCTCAATTTTTGTCTATAGTGTCGCTCAAGGCTGTCCTCGATCACTGTGCCTGCTGGGTTCCTTCGAGTTGGTGAGTCTAATTCCTGAGTGTTAAAGTACTGTTTTGAGCTCCATATAGGGTTTCCCTATCGCGACCCAGGGGAAGACTTGGACAACGCCTATTTTTGGCGATCCCTTGACTCTGACGAGGACCGAAGGATATTCTTTGAGGAGACTGGTAATCGCTTTACAGTCTTACATTCTCTCCCCGGGTGGCATACATCTGCCCAGTATCCACCTGACACTATGCACTTGTTGTATCTTGGTGCCATTGGCTGGCTCCTCAAGCAAATTGTCGTTGGTCCAAGTCTGCTTGCTCCTCGCCAACCAAACACTCCTGACCCTGCCGAGCTCTTCAACTCGGCCCTCGAGAACGACTTGTGGCTGCCGTACAGTGTTGGGAGACTCCCGCCAAAGGTGAGTCATAGTTTGGCTATGCTCTGCTGCAGGGCTGACTTCTGTGATCGACAGATTGGCCAGACAAATGTTCGCATCAAGGCAGACCAACTAAAGCTTCTGTCTAGGGTTATGTTGTTCTCCTTTATCTAGCTATGCGCGACGGCGACACCATCTCAGAGATTGATGTTCCTAGAGGTACTCGGGGCTCTACTGGGGGTAAACATCAAGTCAAGCATGCTAAACTACTCTGGAGGCTTCGAACTAAGTGGTACGAGTCGACTGGGAACCCTCACTTGGCTCCTAATCTGGCCGACTGTTTCCCCTCTCATCTTGTCCGTCACTACCGGCAAATCCTGCGTTTCTGTGTCGCACTAAGTATCCTGGACTCTAAGTCAATCCAGCCTAGCTGCAGTTTCTTTTGCGCAGGAACTTTGTGTCGAATATACTCGCATGAACATCCAGCTATCGCCAAACTTCCACTATATGCAGCATCTTGAAGAGTCCATGCTTCAAACTGGGTCGCTGTACAATACACACGTCTGGCCAATGGAACGAGCAAATGGTATTATATCAAAGATAAACCATAATGGTCGAGGGAGGGGTGTTATGGAAGGCACACTCATGCGGGGGTGGTGGGAACATGCGTCGCTTCAAAATTTGGTAAGTTCATGTATAGAGTCATTGAGACGATCTCATTTTTGTCTAGATACGACGATTTCAAGCTATTCCTAACCGAACGCCAGCCGACGACGCAATTGTCAATGACTTGTTAGCTGCCTTGCGTGGCAGGCCAGAGCATGCACAGCAACGTGGGACTTTGATGGCATTGATTGCCCAGTCGCGCACAGCATACGCCCGAATGCATGGCATCCAAGGTGGGTTATTGATACCAATATATAATTCCACCATTATTAACCAGCCGACATTCAAGAGTCAACTAGACTCTCAAACCAATCACGCACGTTAAAGCTAGATAACAATCTTTGGCGCCTCTTGGTTCAATATTGCGACAGGCTTTGGCCAAATGCGGGGATATTTGGGCCTGACGAGGTGCGAGACACGTTCTTGCCACACGAGGGTGCTGTTCGCAACTATAGTTACGTTGAGCACGACGCTGTGCGCTATGGTTCGTGCCTGCATACATCGGGTCAGCGTGCTTGCTATGGGTACATCAATCACCACCAGCCAGTACGCATCGAGCGTATCCTCTCCATCGAGATCCCAGACCGTCCATATATGCGCACAATCTGTGCAGTTGTGCGACACTCTCAAGCACCTGAAATCGAGCCTGATTTCCCTTGGCAGACTTGGTATGTGCTTTTAAATCGATATTTTCTCCATGCTAATCTGTATCCCAGGCAAATCCACCTTGGCGTCGACCACTGGGAGTACAATCAACTATCTGAGCTGGCTGCAGTCCCAGTTTCTGAGTTTTCTGGAGTTTTTGCCCTCATGCGCGTGCCAATGTCTTACGGCGAGTACTGGGTCACAATCGCACTCAATAGCCTTGAGCCTGAGGAAGAGCAAGGCGTAGAAGTAGTTGGCGAATGGGTAAGTTTGTTACATCATTGATTCGCTCGAGTTCATTCACAAACCTTAACACAGATGAAGGAAACACTTGGAGGAAAGGGGAAGTAGAACAGGCCAAGGAATGAAAGGGTATTATGGCACTCGCGCTTGCGCTCATACCGTATTCAGAAAACATAATAATAAATTTTAAACTTACTAGGCCTTCGAGGCCTTTGGAGGGCGGCTGCGACGTTTTGGTGCGGCAGGCTCAACACCATCTCCAGCAGCCGGCGCTACCACTTCTCCCCCCTTTCCACCTTTCCCCCCCTTTTCCTTCTTCCCACCAGCTGCGCTACTTCCTCCTGCACCTCCTTGATCAGCGGCTGGCCCCATGTTTGCGGTATTAGCCTCATTCTCCTTACGTGTCGACTTCTTGGATGGCAGATCAGGCTCGACCAGAGGTGGGTTTGGAGGATCGGCTGCAAGAGGTGGTGGTCGGTATGGCGGTCCTCCCTGTGGCACCTGTGGCTCATACAAAGGCGTGGGCTTGGCCTGAATGGCTTGAACAGGCGAAGGGAGGGTAGGGGATGATGACCTGGTGGCGCTGTGATTGGGGTGCGGTTGTGGGAGTGGAGCGATGTAGTCCTTGGGCACCGGGATACGGATCCGGATGGAGGAAGAAGGCGCAGGCGGTGGGTTATCAGTAGGCGGTGGTCGTGGTTTGGGTTTAGCCTTGGGCCGAGACACAGGCAGGAGGGTCGGTTGGGCTGGTAGTGTGGCCGCCAGCATTTCGCCCCTCAAGACAGGGTCAATCACAGCTGGGTTGATTTCGGGGGCTAGGAGGAAGGGTGAGATCCTGTTGAAAACGGGTACCCATATCACGCACCTGCAGCAGACTGCATAGCGATGGGATTGGTGGCTTGTGGAGTGCCTGCTTGAGTGCCTGCGACGGTACAATCAAGGTGAGTTAGTCAGGTTCTGTTAGTCAGGTCGGTCACTCACCTGGGGCCACTGTGTGAGGGTTCAACTCCTCGTGTGCACGCGTTTCATCCTCTGCATCCAGCTCGCCCACATCTCTGTCTTCGCCTGCCTCGAGTGCCATATTCTGCTGTACGTCATCGATCCAACCTTCTTCAGCATCGGCCTGACGCTGTGTGTCGTCATTCTCGCCATCGAGCCCCAGGTCCTCCTCGAGTTCGTCCACGTTTGGCCTCGGCCTCTCAGGTACTGGGCCAGGTGCAAGACGCACTACGTTACCCTCGTCGCTACCCTCCTTCCGTTTGTATTTGAGGAAAAAATCGTCGAGGTCAGGAGGGACTTTGAGGTTGAGATCAATCAGGTAAGCTTTTCTCTCGATCAGGGCCTTATTTTCCCGACGCCACGCAGCGCCGAACATAAACAGGGGGATCTTCAAAGCCTTCCCCTCGCGTCAAACCTCGGGGATTTCGCTTATCTTGACGATGATTGTATTCCGCCGCTTGAATGGCTGGAATGAGTTCCCGTGCAAGGAAAGGCGACTTTGCCTGACACACTCGCCACCTGCATCATAAAGGGCATTGGCCTATCCACAAGGTGAGTAACTTCAAGGCTAGATGAGCATATACTCACAAATGAACTTCGCATCTCTGGTCGTAACACAGGAAAAACCTTCTTGGCGTCGGCCTTCCCTGGAGTGATTGCCTTGGCCTTCCTCTTCCGGCCTCGACGTCCTTTCCCTTTACTTCCTTCGCCCTCAGCTTTGACCTCAGCCTTGTCCTCGTCCTTAGCCTCGTCATTCCCTTCACCATCCCCTTCATCCTCAGTCTCGTCATCAGACATTATCCCCGGGTGGAAGATGCTATCGTATCGCCAATTTTCTCTGGGTGCTCGAGCACCTTTCTCCATACTGCCTGGCAGGTCTTCCATGGCCGATTACCAGCTCTACCAGCAAGTCCTCCCTGATCGTCCGGGCGATAACGGAAAGGTTTGATGCATTCTTTGGGGCGGTTGAGCAGATACGCTCCAACACACGTTCCACAGAGGGAAGCTGGGTGTTTATAGCGGTTTGCAAAAGTACTTGCCGGTTCGGGTTTCAAGCGCTCACGCCGGATGCAGAACCGAGTGCAGGCGTGAGGAGAAAAAACGGTGTAGCACAACAGCATGTAGACTACAGGAACCGTAATATACATATTCCGGATCGCTAAATACGTGTGAATCGAATGGTGTTAATATAGCGCAGAAATATAGGGGTCGGAAAAATCACACTTGGAACAAAAAACACCGTTTCCTTGATGATTGTGCAATATGCAAGTTTGAAAAGGGTATATAGTGAGTATACGGAGCTATGTTAACGACTCTATCCCAGTTTTACCGCGCTCAAACGGCTGGAAAATGCTGCCAAAATGGCAGCTGTAGACCGTCCAGCCCGACCACCAAGATCTTCACTCCGAGTCTGTAACATGCCCACAAAACTTGCCCGTCATGCGTTAAACAAGGTTTATTTCTAATTCAGAGACAAAAAATCACGATTTATAGCTGGTTCGTCGTGAAAAATGACATTTCTTGTCCCAGGTGTGATTTTTTCGACCTCAATATTTCTTCACCATATTGACATCACTCAATTCACACGTATTCAGTGATTCGGAATATGTATATTACGGCTCCTGTAATCTACATGTTGTTGTGCTATACCGTTTTTTCTCCTCACGCCTGCACTCAGTTCTGCATCCGGTGTGAGCACTTGAAACCCGAACCGGCAAGTACTTTTGCAAACCGCTGTAAACTGCTGCCCCAGTCTGGGTATGCGCTGGTAAAACCGGTTGTAGGATTGGCAAGATGGGTTGGGAAAAGGTCGTGGGAACCGTCAGGAAGGAAATAAGGTGGTTTAATTTCCTTTGCCTGTGAAACATTGTCCAACGTCTGATAAAATGAGACGCGCACATGTTTCTAGCAACAAGAGGTGAGTAAGAGGGAGGCCTTTGGGTCGAGCCGTCATGTCGCGAATGGATCGCGCGGTCCTCAAAGGGTACTGGATAAAAGAGGTACCGGGGGCACTAACTAGCGAACGAGGATAGATATTAGACGAGTGAGAGTAACTAGATTAAATACAACGTAGTGAAACATGAGGGCAGCAGACAGGAGCAAACCAATATGGCTGAAACGGGGAGTCGTATCCGGGGCGTACTGAACGCCCGGCGGGGCTGCGCCCAGCGTTAGCTCCGACGATTCACGGGTATATGCGCGTCTGCGCCTGCGGCGCCAACGCCCGGTTACGCGGTCAGGTCTCCGACCGACCCAATCGTGACACGTCACTCACCTGCACTAAATTCGCATCCGAAATCTTCAATTTGTCAGACGCAGAGCGATGCTGGAAAGTCGCAAGAATATCAGACAAAACCCCAACCTTGCTCACAGCGACAGACGACGAAGTGTCCTGGCGGGGGTCAAATTCGATGCCTGAGGTCATCGCCGCCTCTGGAGTGCCATAGTTCGAGGGATTGCCGGGAGCGGCAGGTGCAGTGGGGGCGACAGGAGCGACAGGAGCGGCAGGCACAACCTGGGCCGCGATCTTGGCTTGCATCCAGCGCATTGCCTGTGCTTGGCGGTATTCATCGAAATCCTTGGTGAGTTTGCCCAGCTTCTCTTTTAGGTCGTCGACCTGACCCCGCAAGTATTCATTTTCCCTGGCTTGCTCTGTTGCTACCGCCGCACACCCCGCAGCCGATCGCTCAAGCTCATGGAGCTGGCGCTCGTATGTCAAACGGCCAGGTAAATGCTGCGTCGAGGGGCCAGCTGAGGTAAATGGTTAGCCCGACCCTCGCCATTCGCCCATAGACTGACCTTGCGCCTCATGCTCCTTGCCCTTCGGGTGACTGTGACCTATAGGAGTCGATGGGCCGCGCTCTGCAGATCAAGGTAAGTTTCTACCAAACAGCATTTTGTAAACCTTACTGCTTTTATCCAGCTCGTTCAAAGGCTCTGAATCATCCGCAGAAACTCGAGCTGCTGCATCTGGGGTGTCACGAGAAGTGGAAAGCGAGGTACGGGTGCCCGATGACGTAGCCACTGTCTGACCAGGCGTACGCAAAGTTGCGGCACTCGAAGCCGCAAGTTGGGGCTGAGCGCGCGCTGCATTCGACTGAACACGAGACGAGATGGGCAGCTTAAAAGCTGGTGCGGATAACATCAATGGCCGATAGGGCTTTTTGTGTGTTGGAGCAGGCGACGGCTCGTCATCTTCGTCGTCGGAGAACGCGTAGCCACCGACAAGCTTCCGCTTAGCCATTGTGGGGAACGTTGGGGCATCGGCGGCGCTCTGTAAGTCTTAAAGTCTCATTCTACTCGCACGAGCGCCGCATTGACCCTATCGGAAGCGTTGCATTTACCCATACCTGGTCAGACGTCAGCAAAGCGCCAATCCAAGGGGATTCGACACTGTTTCAGGTGAGCAACCTCGTCCTCTGGTCTTCCACTTTGGGGACTGACATCTATTACTTAAGGACTGACCATATGCAACTCGCGTCGGCGGGACTTGGCGGGTTTACAGCTCAGGTTGTGTGTATCCTGATTTAGTAGAACACAATATAATTTGAGATTTTTTACGAGAACTGAGCCATATCAAGATTTATTCCTTCCCGATATATCCAAAGGATCCCGAACAGATCATTTGGACATCTCGCTGGCAGATAATTTTAGAGATCTTCGCAGATCCTTCCAAGTCCTCCAAAGGATCCTTCGCCCCGACTTCCAGTGTGAACGTTCTGGGTGGGTTTGATGTGGGGGAAATCGGGTTTCGATGGGGAAATAACAAAACGTAGAGAAACAGTTAGCGGAATAAATGTTACAGAATGAAAGAGAGGTTATGCTTGCCTTTGAATCATCTCGTGTGGTGGGATTCGACGGGGGTGCGGTGGTGGCGGTGGTGGTGAGGACGAAGTTAAAATGCCCAAGTCCTGCTATTTCCAATGTCAGTGCTTGAACACAACCCAAGCGCCCAACTACTTTTGACGTTTCATAACTTTCCATTGCAAAGTGGGGGGTCGCAGACAAGACCCGCAGACAGGCATGAACCCTGGGCGTAAGCACTGGGCGCACAGGATCGTTGTTTGCGCCTCGTCCGGGTCTGAACAGCCCCTATCATATCCTTTCGTTCATAACTTGTTGCGCTTTCGCTTTTACGTCGTGGATGTTGTAGTTAGAAAACGTCATAATAGTGGGTGTCTTCCCGTAAGCAATTTAGGCACGTTCAGCCCGATCCTAATGTTTAGACCACGCCGGATGTAAATATTAAACCCTTGAATCTATGTGTCATCACCCGGATGCAGTCTAGTCGTCGCTAGGGGGATCCTAGATCCATGCTAGGCGGTTTAGACATCGACCTAAACAGGGTCGATGCATGAATGCCCACTCAGTGTGCTCATTCTTTGTTCTATGTAACATACAGTGAAAATACATGAATATATACATCCCTAAAGGTATAATTCTTGTTGGTTGGGGCTAAAATGAAACAGGAGACGGGGGCATTCAGGGGCTCCAGTGACACACAAAACCCGCCCGCCCCTAACCTGACTACTTACCTTCTTCCACCACCCACGGCACATCCACGCGTCGCTCTACACACTGTACTCGAGGTTTCAGCAACGATACAAGCAGGCTCAATTTTAATTTTAATTTAAGTTCACATCCTCCTAACTATTTAGGCAGCTCAGTGCCACGAGTCTTACGGGAGAGCGAATTTAGGTCTCACCGCCCAGCCCTCAGTTTGCAATTCGGTCCGAATCCGAACTGAGCCGAACGGCCTGATTTAGGACGGTCCCGCGTGCCTAAATCCTTACGGGAAGACACCCAAGCATGTCATTTCCCAACGGGCAAATTTTCAAACATTCAGCTCAATATTTTGCGATGTTTTACCGTTTAAGATAATCAAAAATCGGTGTATTATCAGCGGAAAATAGTACTATTCCGTGCATGTATGCGTCAGTAAGCGGCGCGGCAACAGACAATGAACATGGCATCAGCGCCAGTTCATCCCACGCATACCCACACGAACTACGTGTGTGCGTGCCTGTCTGCGTCACGCTGATCATCGCAAACTAGACCGTTCAGCGGCTGCCGGCCGCGTCAATGCAATCTTGAACGGAGTCTGTCAGTGCCAGTCTGGGACTCACGGATAACCTCTGTCCGCACCTGCCTTCCTGGCCAATACAGGCACACACTGGCGCTTACAGCTTTGTTTGCGATCCCCCACTTTGCAGTGTGTTATTGTGCAGGCACTTAGGTGCACAAATCGCCTAAATTTACTTATACATCAAAAGCGAACTCCTGCACCTAAATTTTAGACAGGAAGATGGTCTAAACTGGACGGAAGTGGGTCCACGCTTGTACGGGTATTTCAGCTAGAGCATATTTGTGCAGCCACTGGGTCAGTATGGGCTGATTCAGCTACCCATCTCAGGCAATCCGTATGAGTAAACTACCCGCTCCCTTATCTACTATCTAGCCAACATCTAGTCTCTGCCTGATCAACATCTAATCAGCTGCTGGTCAAAGCCTAGACTGCTCCGACCAGCCCCCGGCCAATCCGGGGTGAAGTCTTGTGCCTACGCTGCTGCCGGCCCTCGCTCCTACGCGTTCGTGCCCGCACCCACGCCCACATGTTCGCGCCCACGCTTGTTCACCCACGCCCGTGCTCGTCTGCCTTCCCGTGCCAACGCGCACGTTGCCGGCGTGTCGCGCGCTCTTCTCCTTGCTCTCGCCCGATTTCGCACTCGGCCGACCTCGATTCCGGCGCGTTTGCACCTGTCTTCGCTCACCTTGGTCCGCTCGCCCACGCCCGCCTTGCCTGCGCTCGCCCCCTGGTCCTCGCACGCCGTGTCGCTCGCCTGCCCGTTTCCATTCTCCCGCCTCCTTGGTCGGCCTCGCCCTCTCCCGTGGCGTCGCGCTCTCCCCCGCGGTCCTGCCCGGTCCTGCCCTTTCTCTCGCCCTCCCCTGTGCGCGCACCGTGCCACTTGCACGCCCCTACGACTGCGCTCGTTCGTCCACCCGCACTCATTTGCCCCCGCTCGTCCGCCTCCTCTCGCTCATGCACACGCTGCCGCGGCGTCACGCCCTCACTGGCATGGTCTCGCTCGCCCGTCGCACTCCCCGTCTATCACTCACTGCTCACCGCTTGTTCGCCTACGCCCGCCCTCGCTCGCCCACGCCCACACCCGCCCGCTCACTAGCGCTCTCCGACGTCGGGCGCCCTCGCCCTCGCTTGCCCGCGCCCGCCCTGTTCGCTCGCCCGCCCTCACCTCGGGCGCACACGCCGTCTCGCGAGCACTCGCCCATCCGCCTTTTCGCCCTCCTGAGTCGCCCGCGCTCCGACCCTCGCCCGCCGCGTCGTGCTCTTCCTGGCGCGCGCATGCGATCTCGTTCACCCGGCCCACTGCCCGTCTATGACCCGCCGCTCGCCACTCGCTCGTGCCCGTGCCCGCACTCGCCCGCTTACTTCCGCTCTCCCGCGCTCGCTCGCTCGTTTCCACTCCCCCGCAAACTTGCCTCTTTGTTACACGCCCGCGCTCGCGTTCATTCGCCCATACACCCGTGTTTGCTCACCCGTCCGCCCGTGTTCGCTCTCCCAACATCCGCATAATGCGTACCGCGCTGGCACGCACGCCATCTCGCTCCCCTGGCCCACTCTTGGGGTGTGCCCGCCCTCCTACCCGTCCTCGCTCGTCCGCGCCCTGGCACCCACTTCCCGCCTCCACACCCACCTCCATCAGGCAAAAATTATGGGCTCATAGAGCCCCACAGAGACGGGGATAAAGGGGATACAGTCCTGTATCCTGGAGTCTCTGGGAGGCTCTGGGAGGCTCTGGGAAATGGGGGAAACACAGGGCCAAACAAACCCCTGTTGGGCTAACATCCCCAAAAAGCGCCCACCCCCTCAATCCCCATCCAGCCATTATTTTTTTGTCCCTTATACAGCAATGTAAAAAATTCAAATTGGTGGTTAATGTGGTTAACGTGATTAACGTGGTTTAAAGCAGTGTGCATATAGTTTGCTTCAAAGACACTTGAAAGTGGGTACACCGTGCACTTTCAAGCACTTTGAATTGCATCTTGTTGGTGCTTTAAAGACACTTTAAAGTGCATATAGCCCATCTTCAAACCACTTATCCAGACATATGGTTTGTAGAAAAGCACTGGATAAGACATAGGGTGTTTGCTTAAAAGTAGTGTAAAGGACTTTAAAGCACACATGTATGCTTTGAAGTGCTTTCAAAAGGGGTATTTGTCTACATGATGGTTTATGAGGTTTTGTACCTTTCAAGCACTTTAAATGACTTTAAAGCTCAATAACTAAATGTCATGTTTGCCGATGCCAACCACCACTCGCCCAGCCTACGTCCTCATGGCCGAGCGTACACGCCTGTCCCACCATCACGACTCGACGACAACACATGGTCCCTCTGTCCGCCCCTACGACCCAATGCTCTCGGCCAATCCATGCGACCGAGTGGCCAACCACGCCCAGTTTGGGAACTCTAGCCACTGTCCCTGCCCGCTTTCACAACCCGCCTCCCTCCCGTCGCACCCACGCCTGGCCGACGTCCCCTGACATGCTATCAAACGATCACGCATGGCTGCCCATGTTTACGACCCTGCAACACACGCCTCATCCACACCTGCCTCGTATTTACGACTTCACGGTATGCATCCACTGCGCCGCAGCCCACCCCACGGCGCACGCCCCGCCTCCACTCACTCATGAAAAAGTAAGTTACATACTGCGCGCCTTCTTATGATCCAACGCTGATATCCGGTTTCCTCTGCCCACATTTACGATCCGACCTCGACCCCACACTTCACCCACGCTCGTATGACCGAGCGAGACACCTCGGGCGCCCGTTTGCGGAATGCACGGCTTGTACTCGCGGTTCTGCTGCTCACGTTCATGAGCCCCTACGATCGAGGAACACGACCACTCGCTTGATTCACTGCTCCACTTTCACTGCCCAACAAACACCTCACGCCCTGCCTATCGTCTTCAACCGAGCAAAGTTGCTCCTCTGCAAAAACCCAGGGTGTAGTATAATTGGGGGATGGTTAATGGTAGCTAATGGTGTAATTACACCAATTATTCCTCATTTACCCTTAATTATTCTGTGGAATTCGAGGTAATGGGGTAAATTAAGGATAATGAGGGCTAAATGAGGGGCATTAGAACAGGGGGGAATGGTTAAAGGGGTAATGGATTAATAACAGCTAATTACATGTTATTCTCCCCCACTTTTTTTCCTGAGATCGGCCACGAAAAACAGTGAGTAGCTAACCCATGTCGGTATCGAGCCCCTGCTGAGCTGTTGAGGCATGTATCGTGCCCACTGGTCCCATTCGTGGCCAAACGGCTAATCGTTTTGCTTGTCTCCCAATTGTAATGCAGTAGGACTGTCCCGACGTGTATGGTGTGTGCTACCCCACCCATGTATATAGTCATAGTTAATATAAATGTTTGCCACATTCTAAATACGGTTGTGAGGACAGTTTTAGTGGGTGGTTTATTTAGCCTGGAGGGTATATGGGGTTTAATTTACACCTGGATTAGGGTTAATTTCGCCATTAACCAACCCCCTGTTTAATTTCACCTTCGGCTTTTCCTGAGATGGCTGAAGAACAGTGGTTGGACATGTGTAAGTGTCCCTACTTGCCGCTATGTTGTTCTCTAATGTTATTACTATTAGATTCTCGCATCTTATCGAAGAGAGATTGCAAAACCCTTGCCCTCCTGGCGACTCACCTTCGCACTCATTTCTTGTGGGGAACACAGGACGACCTTCGATATGGCATTTGCGAGGGGCTCGATATTCCGTCTGAGTTTGTTGCCTGGCGTCGCCTTCGGATTCTCTTGGGCCTGGAAACCATTTCATACAACTGTTGTATTAACTCTTGCTTCTGTTTTTTAGGTAAATACAAGGACTTTGACTGGTGCCCATTCTGCAAGGAGAAGCGGTGTACGACTGGCGGCAAGGCGAGACATTATTTCCACTATACCCCCATTATTCCTCAGCTCTGTGGCTTGTTCCAAAGTGCTGCTATGGCCACCAAGCTTCGTTATTGGGTTGAGGCGGAGCAAGCGCACGAGCCTGGCATCACCCAAGACGTGTTCAATCGAGAGAATTATCCCAAGCTTCGTCAGGAAAAGGTGGGAGTACCAGCTAAATTAGGTTTAATTTAGCCTAATTAACAGGTTAGGGGAATTTACGTCCCCCCCTCTCATCATTGAGGTAAAATGGGTTAAATTGAACTGAGGGGGATCTCAATTCAGCTCAATTTAGCCCAATTTAATGAATTTAGTCAAATTAAAGATGGATTGATCCCCACCAAAATCCCTCCTCTTGCCTCACAGTTGTTGCTAAAGCCATCTCCTGCCTGTCAATGGCTCCCATGATAAGTTCCAAGAGTGCTGCTATGCACTCAGGTGTTGCTTAAACCAAATTTACCTAAATTCCATTAAATTGAGTTAAATTGGCTAAATTTGCCTGAAATTGAGATCCCAGATCTCAATTATTTTCCCGGTTTTTCCTGATGCCTTCGCGAAGCTTTTCAATGCAAATACAGACGTGTCAGCCTATCCAGACAGTTCCACATGAAAGTACTATATATACTATAAAGATTCCCTGATTATAATCGCGACCTTAGTTATCCTAGGTAAAAGCTCTTCGCCAGCTTTTCATGGTTACTTCACTAATGAGGGGTACACTATCAAGAGGTCCAACTGTAGCTGTCGGTTTCAATATTCGGATGATGACTAACGCCAGTGCGGTTATCGGCATCCATAAACCGCAGTTTGAACTGCCGGATGACATGAGTAAACCGAATCTGCAGGAGCCCTACACCTAGCTGCAATACACCCTAAAGCGAGTAAATGTGGTGTTGGCTCATAATTTTATCACTGCAGGCCTGTGAAACGCACCTAGAACGGCAATTCATGAGCTGACTATATTAAATATGCTTGTTCTATGATGGTATGTTGGGACCTGCTCTGTTTTCTATTGACATTGGCCAATCAAACTGCTTAGTGCAAGAGTTTACAGTTGTAGGTTCATGGAACCGCAATTGTAAAGGCAAATACAGGCCTTAAGATCTATTGTCGCGTCAACAGAAGCTTGTCAGACGCTGTAAACGGCCGTAGGCACTAGCTCTGTGTCAGTATAAACTTTTGAACACAAAAATCCAAGCGCGAGGCATAAGAAGGCGTGAGGGTCACACCTAAGTTTAGACAAGTCAAATTGTTACCAAAAGCTTAAACACCACTGTGTCTTTGCCTGAGTAGTATATGCGTCTCACAGCTTGCGGATTGCGGGAGCCCAAAGCGTTGTGTGGGCGAGCCTTGTTATGTGATGTCTTGTCACGTGGTGGATGACTGTATCACGTGAATGAAACGGCTGGTCACGAGGCTGTCTCGGCTGTTACCAACAACCTAGTTGATGGTCACCTTTTTTCTTAAGCCTATATCCCGGCTGCTGAAAGCTATGGCTACGAGCGGCACATCTTCTGGTACGGCTACTGGATCAACAGTTCAATCCCCTAACGTCTTAATTTTCCCACCCTCTGTGGCCGACAGCCGCAACGAAGTTGGCTTCACCAGGCCCTATGCCCCCAACGAGCTGATAAGCCTAATCTTGGGTGATTCCACCGCCGTCGACTCTGTGGGAACAATTTTTGTTACACAGGTACACTACTACAAGGAGAACTTCGACGCTCAGCACGAATACCTGGTGTTTCGAGTTGAGGACGTCAACCGCCAGTTCAGCAATTACCTCAAACTCGACAGAGTCCCAGATCGGCAACTACCACATCCTCCCAGGTTATTGGTCACCGATGCCGATGCTTTGGGCTCGAGTCAGGGTGCCTCACTTGAAGGGGCTTACGATGTGAGGTATGTCCTGACGCACCTTCACAACCTGGTTGCTGACTTGAAGAAAACAGCGGTGATTCGGAGAACTCGAGCCGCAGCTTTTTTTCCTCGGGTGCTTCGTCTGAACTGTTCGGCCAGCGGGATGCCAAAGACAGGTTTCAAATCTCGGATTCTGGAGGGATCAAGTCAGTCATCACCAAGAAATCGGAACCACTTGG